>JAGFNQ010001697.1:466279-509788 GCA_024364735.1 Boesenbergia rotunda | reverse complement strand
AGTTTAAACAGAGGGATTATCTCTGCCATGGGAGAATCCTGTCTGCCCTCTCAGACGCACTATTTGATGTGTACTGCTCTACAACCTCGGCCAAAGAGTTATGGAAATCTTTGGATAAAAAATATAACTCCGAGGACTCTGGTTTAGAGAAGTACACCGTGGGGAAATTCTTAAACTTCAAAATGGTTGAGGGTAAATCTGTCATTGAGCAGACCCATGAATTTCAAATTTTGATTCACGGTCTTGCTGAGGGAGATATGCTGATACCCGAGAAACTTCAAGTCTTGTCTATCATCGAAAAGTTGCCTCCGAGTTGGGAAGATTTTGGCATGACACTTAAACACAGGAGAGGTAAAATCTCTCTTGAAGATTTAATGATTGCCTTAAATATCGAGGAAGAACATTGGAAGCAACATAAGGATGATGATAAGGGGATGCCTATGGATTTTGCTCCAATGGCAAATGTGGTGGTCTCTTCTGACAAGAACAAGTTCAAAAACCAAAAAATGAAGAACAAAATGAAACCCAAATCAAAGGTTCAGAAGAAGCATGAGACTAGGCCGTGCTGGGCTTGTGGACAAGTTGGACATTTTGCCAAATTCTGTCCTGAGCGGAAGGACAAGAAGAAGAACCAAGGCAATGTGTCCAACACCAAGGCACAGGTCAATGTTGTGACCAGCACCAGCAATAGGTTTGTTTCCTTTAACCCCGAACTAAATTTGATTTATCAACCCAATGAGTGGTTAGTTGATACAGGTGCTAATGTGCACTGTTGTGCTGATCGTTCTGCCTTCCTTATTTATCAGGTAATTGAAGGCACTTCCGTAACCATGGGGAATCATTCTGCAGCCAGAGTGTTAGGGATTGGATGAGTTGACTTGAGGTTTACCTTAGGGAAGGTCCAGTCACTGCATGAGGTGCATCATGTTCCAGCTGTCCGATGGAATTTGATTAGCGGGTCAAAATTAGTTTGTGCTGGTTATGAGTTAAACTTCAAATGTAATAAAGTTGTATTGTTACATTTAGGAACCTTTATTGGAAAGGGTTACCTTAATGAAGGTTTATTTAAACTCAATGCTGAAAATACGACTATAAATAAAACTAGTGATATTGGTTGTTCTTATAACATTGAGTCTTATGATGTGTGGCATGATAGATTAGGACATGTTAATTTTCAAACTATAAAAAGGATGATGAATCTTGACATGATTCCTAAGCATGCCATAAATGATAAGAAAAAATGTGAAGTTTGTATGCAATATAAATAACAGCGTAAACCCTTCAAATCAGTTGATAGAAATTCTAATATTTTAGAATTAATTCATACTAACTGTTGTGAGTTTAACGGTATAATAACGAGAGACCATAAAAGGTATTTCATTACCTTCATTGATGATTACTCTCGTTATTGCTATCTTTATTTGCTGAAAACAAAATATGAAGCTTTAGATAAATTTATGATCTTCAAATCTGAAGCTGAAAACAAACAAACCAAACCATTAAGAGGATAAGGTCTGATAGGGGTGGAGAGTTCACCTCAAACCTGTTTCAAAAATTCTGTCAAGATTCAGGTATAATTCATGAGATCACTGCTCCATATAGTCCTCGATCTAATGGTGTAGCAGAACGCAAAAACCGAACCCTTGAAGATATGATTAATTTCATGTTAGGCAGTTCTGGGTTACCCAACTTCTTATGGGGGGAGGCTCTATACATTGCTTGTCATGTGTTTAATAGAGTACCTATGAAGTCAAGGGATAAAAGCCCATATGAACTTTGGAAAGGTCGCAGGACAAGTTTGAAATACCTTAAAGTGTGGGGGTGCCTTGCAAAAGTACTAGTGCTTGAACATAAAAGGAAAAAACTTGGTCCAAAGACTGTAGATGGTGTCTTCTTGGGTTATGCTCAGAATAGTTCTGCATATAGGTTTCTGATTATTAAATCAGAAATTTCTGGAATAGATGCAAACACTATTATAGAGCTTCATGATTCTACATTCTTTGAGGATATATTTCCTATGAAGACTAGAATACCTCAGTCTATTTCTAGTACTCCTACTAGAGATGACTCTGCCTCCATAGAGGTCTTATTATCCTTAGTGGGTGTACCTTCCTTAAGTCACTCTAGATTAGATGAATCTAGTGAGTGTACAGAATTGAGAAAGAGCAAGAGGCAACGCGTGTCTAAGGATTTAGGCAAAGACTTTATCACCTATAATATACAAGGTGACCCTGTGACATATAGAGATGCTATGGCTTCTCCCGAAGCTAAGCACTGGAAAGAAGCTATTAAAAATGAAATGGACTCTATTATCTCTAATGTCACTTGGGAGTTCGTAGATTTGCCTCCTGGTTGCACTACCATTGGATGTAAATGGGTGTTTAAGAGGAAGTTAAAACCTGATGGGTCAGTAGATAAGTTTAAAGCCCGCCTGGATGCTAAGGGATTCAAACAGAAAGAAGGGATTGACTATTTTGACACTTATTCCCCTGTTACTAGAATTACTACAATCCGAGTATTGATAGCACTGACATCCATATATCATCTTGAGGTCCATCAAATGGATGTCAAAACGACATTTCTTAAGGGAGATCTTGAAGAAGAGATATATATGGATCAGGCAGAGGGATATGTAGTTTCTGGAAGTGAGAATAAAATCTGTAAGTTAGTAAAATCTCTTTATGGTTTGAAGCAAGCCCCAAAGCAATGTCACGAAAAATTTGATAGAGCTATGCTATCATTTGGCTTTGAAATTAATGACTCTGATAAATGTGTATATACTAAAATGAAAGGTAATAAATGTATCATTTTATGTTTATATGTAGATGATATTTTACTTTTTGGATCTAACCTTTCAATTATTAACGAGACCAAGACTCTCTTAAGTGGTAAGTTTGATATGAAGGATATGGGTTGTGCTGATGTGATTTTAGGGTTGAAGTTGATTCGCTCAACTGATGGAATAGCAATTTCTCGGGCACACTATGTTGAGAAAGTGTTAGAGAAATATGGCTATAATCATATAAAATATGTAGTCACACCCTATGATCCTTCAAAGACACTCCACAAGAATAAGAGTGGCGTGGCTGTGTCTCAATTAAGATATTCCCAAATAATTGGTAGTCTAATGTATTTGGCAAATTGTTCTAGACCTGATATTTCATTTGCTATAACTAAATTGAGCAGGTTTACCAGCTGTCCGGATAGAACACATTGGGATGCATTAGACAGAGTACTCAGATACCTGAAGGGTACTATATCCTTGGACTTGAATTATGGGAGGTTCCCTGCAGTCCTGGAGGGATATAGTGATGCCAGCTGGATAGCTGACACTGCTGAGTGTAAAGGCGTTACTGGCTATGTTTTTACACTTGGAGGCAGTGCGGTTGCTTGGAGGTCTGTTAAACAGACGAACATATCTCGTTCTACATCTGAGGCAGAATTGTGTGCTTTGGATACCACAGTAACTGAAGCTGATTGGCTTAAGGGTCTTCTTACTGAGATTCCCTTGATTATGAAGCCAATACCTCCTATCTCAGTGAACTGTGATAATCAAACAACAATAGCTCAGATTAGAAGCTCCAAGTATAACCAGAAACAGAAGAGACATGTACGAATAAGATTAAAGTCTGTTCATGAGTTAGTGTCTCTAGGAGTGGTGTCATTGGACTTTGTAAGTTCAAAAGATAATATTGCTAATCCACTCACAAAAGGACTTGATTCTGAGAAAATCAAGAGATCCAGTAAGGGAATGGGACTGAGGCCTATTCTGGTTTCATCTATAGCAGCAACCCAACCTATTTGATTGGAGATCCCAAGAAGTAGGTTCAATGTGGTATAAACAAGCTATAAGGGTGAACCATTAGCATAAATTGATTGAGATATAAATCTCAAAGTCTCTTCCCTGGATAGATGCTTGACTGCTAGTAAGGATGAGCTTAAGGCTCTTAATGAGTTCAAGGTATTTATGACAGGATGCTTACAGTACATCCTTGGAGAACTCACCTATGTAAGTGTAACTGTGAGGCCGCAGTGTGGGGGGTCTGGGCAACTCTCCTTAACACTTATGAAATAAGATTCGGTGGCATGGCCGTAATGCACCAACCTAGAAGGATTCAACCGTCGCCTGTGATGAGTTGTTGTCAATTGATTTTCACATATTAAAAGTTTAAGTTCAAGACTTAGTTCACTTCAAACCTGTGTGAATAAGATTGGTTTATTTAGGTGAAAATTCAAACCAAAAGGCATTTTCACTGAAAGCTTATTACGACAAAGTCTCAGGACCTATTTTTTATTATTATTTTACCAAAACAATTTGAAATTTGTGGGGGATTGTTGATTTTTGTATTGAATTTCAAATTGTTTTGAAGGAAATGGTGTATGTGTTTAGTCCCACATTGCTAAGCTAAGAGAGTTGGAATGCCTTATATATCAAGTCATTCCTGCTATGCTTAGAAAGCTTAAGGGGACCTACACGCATGCCCGGGCTGAGCCCAAACCAGGTGGTTTCAGGGGCTCTGGACCGGAAATCGATAAATCGGGCGCGATGCACGCGATTATCGCGCGCAGGGGGGTGCAAATCCCCAGCCCGTGGGCTTCACACTTGCGGGCGGCCCGGTTCGGTTTTGCATATTTTGGTTTGGTTCCTAAACCAAATTGGTTCATTTTATTCCTTTACCTTTTCTATTTTTTTGAGGAATTAAGCGTCGCACGGCGCGACGCTTCGCGTGGCCGCGACTCCTCCGGCGGAGAGGCAATAGATTGCCTCTTCGGATCTATAAAAGGGGGAATAGAAGGGACTTACGAAATCATCTCCTTCTCGGTTTTCTTCTCTTCTTCTTTCTGTTCTGGTTTTGCAAGTCCTGAGGCTTCTTCTCGTGCGATCAGAGGTTGTGTCCGAAGGCAGCGTTCGTCTTGGAGTGCACCTACGAACGTCGCGAGGTTGTCAGATCTTGGGGGATTTTGCCGGGAGCCTTTGCACCGTAGGGCGGCAATCAATTCTCTAAGGGTAGTCGGCACGCCGATGCTTCAACCGGATAACTATTCCTAAACTCTGCTCTTTTCTTATCAGACTGCTGCATCTATATATTTATTGTCTGTTGTAATGCAATTTCTGCTAATATTTTAACAAGGTTGAGGTCAAAGAAGGTCTGCTCAGTAAAAATCCTTTCGTGTCCGGGAGTCGCTATACCTGAAAGAGGGATGGAAAGTACGGAACCAAGTGGATCCCAGAGAAGGCGTTCGGCCCGTGTGGGGATGTAGTAGAGGTCGACGATTTGATCGGATTTGCGGCATCAAGTGGAGAATTGCTCATGAAAATTAGCAAGACTGTTGTAAAATCTTCCATTTTGCCTTCTGTCTCTGTGAACCTTTTTCTTGCATGCATGTTACTGAAGCCAATGCCTTGCCTCCAAACTAGCTGCTGTGTCTAGAGTCTGCGTGCATGGGCACTGGAAGCAATGAATTCCATACGCCACAGCAATTGCATACAGACTCTAGCTATAGCCCTAAAATAACTTCTTCCGATTGACTATTGATTTCCTCCTCATTAATTCAATGAGTATATATGCAACAGTGATGAATCTTATTGTAGAGGAGTTGTTTGTTCAATTTTCTTAGTTATCTCTCTATAAATGATTTTATAGAGCCTGTCATGTAAGATGTCCAGGGTTAACAACCTTTTTTGCAAAACAGTAGATCTACTTATGTTTCAAAAGTCTGTCAACTCACTTTGCTATATGTCTCTTTGATCAGAAGGTAGTAATCATGAACATTTAATTTCTCTACTAGGCTCTTTAATTGTTCAAGATATCTTGCAGTCTCAAATCACAATCACATTTGAGAAAATTAAGAAACTGGGATATGATCTCATAGTAAATTGCCCAATTAAGAAAAACATTGTGCCAGTATATATATATATATATATATATATATATATATATATATATATATATATATATATATATATATATATATATATATAGTCTTAATTTTGCAACAGAGCTATATATATTAGCTGTCTAAATTTATTGACTGGTCTGGAGCTCTTAAAGGCTGGATATGTACGAGTCGCCCTGAGGTTCTAGACGATTAATTATTTTTTAAATATTCATGATTCGATTCTTAGTTATAAAGAATTTTATAAAAAAATTTCTTTCAAATGGGGTGAAACCGTGGAATGGCTTCTAGACCACCTCGCGACTTCCCGATGTATCTAATAACAAGTGAAAAGTTTTCGTGAGATCAGATCGATCACTCCAGATTTGATATTACTCAATTTTATTATTATTATTATTATTATTTTGAATCTCTACAAGTCATCTGAGTGCTACTCTCTTCCTACGCCTTGCAGATTTTAGAATCAACCCAATGCAGACACAATATACAGAAAAAAATTTTATATATTAAAAAAATATCAAAAGCAAAATCCAGAAAAGCATCCGTCTACGTACGTATAGAAACGGAAGGCCTCTGCCCCTAAGCCCAGCAACAATAGTTAATTAGATCTACAAACTGATCGAATAGTGCATGCAGATGGCTAGTTCCAATTACTGATCAATGTCAGACAATTACATTTCTTTTCTTGCTACCTGAAGAGCAAAATCTCTCTTAATTATATATATTATAGAGCGTAGCTACTGTGTTGTTTTGCTGATCGATGGTGCTTTTTGTAGGGAATAAATCAAGTGTCATGGGAGGATTGAAACATGGAGTATTGGTGCAGTAGTGTTGGACAAAGCTATAAGCTTCGCTGCTGTTTGTTAGTTCTTCCCCTTTCGTTTCCAACTTGCGCAGCAAATTTAATCCCTGCGTCGCATCCTGTGCATAATTTATTATATATATTTGTATATATATGGTCACGGGGACGAAGAAAGGACAGGACCTGGTCGAAGAAGGGAGGACAGGGGAGAGAAGTATTGGTGGTGCTGATCGGATGAAGCTGATCGTGGCCGTGGAAGAAGACGCGACAGTTGGAAGTAAATCTGGAAGCGGCGGAGCGGAGAAGGAGGTGATGATGGCGGTGCATGGTGATGAGCCTCTTGCGGAGTCTCTGCCTCTCTCTGGCCTTGTGGTTCTGAAACCAGTAGAAAACGCTCTTGCCCTCGATCCTGCCGTAGCAGGAGAGGTGGACGGTGATCTGCTGTATCTTCGGCGCGTCGGGCGTGCGGAGTCCGCTCCGGTAGAGCTCCTCCAGAATCATCAGCTGCTCCTGCGTAGGGCACCACCTTGTGGAGGGAGCTTGAGCCGGCATATTTCTTCTTCTTCTTCTTCTTCTTCTTCTTCCACCTTAGCTTCTTCTCTTTGTTTGTTTGTTTGTTTGTTCCCTTACCTTATTCGTCTGTTTTAGGTTGTGATTGTGGATATATAGAGAGAGAAGGGTAGAGATCTGTGTGATGGAGGCATAAGAAGAAAGAATTAATGATGTGTGTGTGAGTGGAGGGGGATGCCACTGGCGGACAAAAGGGTCGGGGAAAAAGGCCTTCAGATTAAAAAAAAAAATGTGAGGTCGGTTGGGGGATTATTACTAAGAGGATGTAAACTAATATAATATCATCGGTATTAATATTCGATATTATCTTCGTAAAATGATATTACCTCACTATAGGTGGATGTCTCAAAATAATAGCACCATAAATTTCGAGACCAACGAATCTTTTCGTAGATTTTTTAGACTCTGGATGCACAAAATAAGATGTATATATGCTACTGAATTTTGAATGATTAAATGAATGATTTCAGCATCTAAAGGATTATATTTATACAAGGGAATAGGTGAAGTACCATGTAGTGAGTGGGTGTGATCTTTGTTTTAAGATTGATCTGTGATGTTCGATCTGAAGTGTTATAACCCTTCAGATAGTCCTTTAATCTCAATCATCAGATCTGGATGGTTGTAACCCTTCAGATCCCCCTTTGATCCCAGCCGTCGGATTCTATCCGACGATTCAGATCAAGTCTTATTACCAACAGTCAGATCTCGACTTTACGATCAATGCTCCAGATCGCGTCACTTGCGATCCAGCACACCTCTTCGATCCAACGTTTGTCATTCGTTCGCCCAATCATCTCTCTCCTCCTACCTGAGTGTCACATAGGCAGTGCCACATCACCTAAAGCATAAATTTAAGCTCCTCAATGCTCCTCGCGACGATGCGAAGTGCAAAGTACGCCAACAAAGCGCCTATTGCACGCGTTCGGTGTGGCGGGCTCACATGTGCGAGCACCTACCAGCTCCAACGCCTCTCGATAGGAAGTAATAACGGATGAAAGCATACAAATCTGAATATACGCGGCTAATTCCTAAGTGAAGTGCATCATCCGCTCTGAGTCATCTGCAACCATCTGAGGGCAATACTCTGTCAGACGGTTGAATTCTGCGTCGTACTCTAGCACTGACAGATCTCCCTGTCGGAGACTCAGAAATTCCTATCGGCGGGTCATCCGAAATGTGATGGGAAAATAGTTCCTCTCAAAGGCTTCTCTAAACAAAGCCCATGTGACTGATCGCTCGCCTAAAATAGTCTGTTGGGTCATTCACATAGTCGACGCCTGATCGCGCATGTGGTAGGCTGCTAGCTGAGCCTTCTCCCATTCTGAGCATGACATGTATCGAAAAGTGTCCTCCAGAGTCTCAAGCCAAGACCGAGCTACGCACGGGTTAGTACTCCCGTGGAACAAGGTGAACTGACCCTTCACGGCAGCCAAAGTCAGGATCTGTGACCTGTCCATGGTTCGACCTGCAGGATCCATCAGTACCATAGGTGGTACTACTAAATAATCTGGCTATAATGCTGAGGGTGGTGGCTGCATCGGCTGCACTGATGGACACGTTGTCTATCCCTCCGGGAGTGTTGGCTGAACCGTCTGAGGAGCTAGTGGTGCAGAGGAAGGTACCGACTGCGTAGGTGGAAGAACCGGTCGTATCAACTGTAGCAGCTGCTGAAGGGTCTGAAGTATCAACTGAATGAACTGCGATGTTGTATGCTCCGCTGGAGGTACCGTAGTGAGTACCGCTGGTGGCGTCTCTGGCGGTGCTACGGTAGGTACAACCGGAGTTACTACAGGAAGTGCCTTCGAATACGGGAGTGGTACCCTCAGTGGCTGGGGTCCTTGACCACCTGGCATCTCTGAAGGAGTTTGACCCCGACTGCGAGCCTCTACCCCAGATCATCTCACTGGAGACTCTGTCGCCAACCTGATGGTCGCAGCTCTCTCGGGCACTCTAGTCATCCTACGTGGTCGCCCCAGGCCACCACGTCAACAGGGTGGGGTCAGCTCGATACGACGGGGCATACCTGTATAGATATGACCTAGTATTAATAAGATTATTCCTAAAACAACTAGCAAAACTTACCATATCCTTTCAATCGCCTGGAGATATCCCGCCGCCGCCATGTCCCAAACACGTCCACATCGAGGAAACGACTCTGACATAAAATCCGAAAACACCCACAAGACAATAAGGTATCTCACAACCTGGCTCTGATACCAAATAAATTGTCACGCCCCCGAGAGGAGCCGCTGACCCAATATAGAATCGGACAGCACCTCTCCTGTACAACGGGTACTTGAGGCATGAGTACAAGGCCTACACGACTGCCATAACCCATCAGCCAACACGACTGGAAATGTAAACATAAAAGAAAAGACATGGCATCATACACACAAAAGTCGCGCACTGGTACGACTTACGACAAACAAAACAAAAACATAAACATCCAGGGCACAAACACAAACACAAACACAAACACAACACACGACACAATGGAAATAAAAATAGCTAAAGCAAATAGAAATACAGTATCACTGTGAATACAACTCAAACCAAAACACGAGTCGCCCCGAAATAGAAGGACTGGGATTGGCTGTCGGACACTCCAGACAATCAACCTGAAATGAAAAATAAGGCTGACGATGTGAGTCAAAGAACTCAGCGAATACATATATCTAATATGCATAGTAAGCTAGCAATAAGAGTCAAACTAGCAACAATAACAGAAGTAAAATTAGGAAATGGTAAAACTAGAATACTGAATAAATGATATATATCCGAGTCAGACGAACATGAAGATATAAAGGTCCAAATATCATATGAGTAATATAGGGTCACCAGACCCTATGTAAACAAACCTCCTAAAGGTGTAAGTCAAATACATATACTGTAATCAAATACAGCAAGTATGTGAAAATGCAATAATAGAAACAACAATAATCATGCAATGATCCATCATATGCACATGATGTCTGTACGCACTCTAGCTACCCCAACATTGGGTGGTGGCTAAGTGGACAGAATGTCAGGGAGTCAACCGCTCCAACAACTATAACCCCAAAACCAGGCACGAGAGGAGCCAACTGCTCGCGGATCACACAATCCATCATGACATGTACCCCTATGCCAACAAGGGGGAGCCAATTGCTCTCTATACCACTACTGCCTACTACCACACTCCGACATCACTACCCATGAGTGACCGAGCAGAGACACGACAGATCATCTACACACACTAGGAGGGGTCCCTGATTGCTACGATGCACCGAAAGCACTGCTCATGAGTGACCGTACAGAGTCTCAACAGGGCAACTGTGCACACCCTCCAATAGCCACTACTCGCTAGTGATAATGTGTATAGATCATGATCACCACGTATCACTGGTGCCTACTACCACGCTCCAGCATCACTACCCATGAGTGATCGAGCAGGGCCGCGATAAAACGACTACACACACTAGGAGGGGTCCCTGACTGCCACGATGCACCAGAATCACTGCTCATTAGTGATTGTGCAGAGTCTCAACAGGGCAACTGTGCACACCCTCCAATAGCCACTACTCGCGTATAGCAATGTGTGCAGATTATGACCATCATGATAGACGACATGTCTCAATCATATGACTGGGAGCCCTATGTCGCCAACCCATGCGCATGCAAGAACGATGTATGACACTATCTTACACAACACCTACCTAACTAATCTTCCAATTATCATCATGATATGCAGAGGTCCAAGAATAATCATGTACCATATCCTAGTCCTAGTGTTGGGTATAAGATATCCTATCTCTAATCACGATATACAACATATGCGATAATAAAGAAAGGGTAAGGAGGTCCAACCTCGAAGCAGTACAGAAATAAATCTATCGTCTAAACAAACAGCTAATATCAAGTGTAAATATATGGAAGTAGGAAATAAATGAAACTCTACTGCTATCTATAACTAATCATAAACTGTGACAATATCTAAGTAGATAAGTCAGGAATACCCACCTCCAATGAAAAAAATCTGAAAGTGAAGAGAATCCACCCGTCCAAAATAATATCCACGAGCGAAAAGCCAAGTCAATCAATGTCCTGCATCACGAATGGAAATCCTTAGCTATATATACAATAGCAAGTATTAATCATTCACTAATTCATATTAGTAGTGATACTAATTATCGTAATCATTTAATTAATCCCCCACATTAAAATGATTAACTACTAATCAACCCTATGAATTTAGATTAGCTTAATTCCCCGAGAAAACTAAACTAATCCAAAGATCAAACTCGAATTTGCCACTGAAGCTCACGGCAAAACAACAACAACTCAAGATCAACTATCCTACACTGATAGCTCTCAGCAACACTCATTCACTGCCCTAGCTACAAAAATTAGGATACCAAGCCATTCCCACTTGATCACACACAAAGGATCTCCACTAACTCATATCAAACCTACAGAACCTAACTATCCCCAAAGGAAACACATATGGATTAAGCATTCCAAATGGAGCTTCTTCCAAAATAACCAGGAACAGATGCAAAGAGCTCAAGATAGCTCACGATAGCAACATCAAAACCACCGAACAGATCCAATAAACCCAAGACAAAGAAGGGCATATCCAAACCCAAGATCAGGATTCCAAAAACAGAACTCCAACCTAGGATTTTCACTTACAAACTACCCATCAGAACAAGCTACACTTTCATACGTAATAGTACTAAAGTGCCACTCCTCTCCTGTGATCTGCACCGAAAGCACAGATCCAACACCAAGAAGGAATGATCCCCTACAAATTTAATCCTAAACTTCTACAATTCATCCAATAGAATATCACAAAACCCATACCAAGAATAAGGATTCCGAACCTGCATAAACTGTACTGAAATCATATCTCCCCATGGCACAGAATAGTGCTCACAAAATCTGAGCTATACGAACCTGCATTTGAATACTAAATAGAAGCAAAAACTGCACCAATAATCCATAGTCGAACAATGTCTGTTCAGGGATGCAAATTACAATTCAATCTAACTTGTATCATCACCGGATCATTCAAGATCAAACCTGAAGTTAAATCATAAATTGGGGAAGTGTAAGCCACGATAGATCCAAGAAATGCAGATCAAATCCTACTTCAGCAGAGCAATTGAAGAACCCAATTCAATCTGAATCCCATAGTAGAACACGACATTGGTGGAGAAGAGAAATCCACACCAAAATGATTCACATAATCCCAAAACCCGATGGAGGAATCAAAAACCAAATAGCCACGATCAGAAACCCATCGATCCAAAACAATCTACTCCAAGAACCGAATAGAGCAACCAGTGATAAGCTTGTTACCTCCTTAACTCACCAATCTGCTCTGCACGAAGCTTGTTTCCTCCTCCTGTTCAGATTCGACTGCCCCAAAGATCGGCAAGAGGTCCCTCTCCACCCGTGATCTACACTTGAAGGCTCGAAGACTCCTTCTTTCACCAGAGATCCAAACCGCCGCAAATCTACCGCTCCTATCCCATGGTTAGTGGTCATGGTCCGAGCTGGGGAAGGAGTGATGAGGCCCGGCGATCACGCGGTCGAAGGTGAAGAGGGGTAGGCTCGATGAGATCGCGAGTGGAAAGTGATTTGGACGAGATTGGAAGAGAGGGATTAAGGGATGCACATTTTGCATTTTACCCCTCTGAATTTGGTTCCTTTCGCACCCCTAATTTAGGTCATGTTAGCCTTTCAACCCCTCAAAACTTTGCTAAAGCAAATACAAGTTCTAAATTTCAGGTTTTCCTTTGACCATGCAATCCTTCACACTTCGTTCGTAATTCGGAAACCCTAGAACTCCCCTCCAGTAATTCTAAAAAAAATTCTAACCTAGTTTCCGAATTATCGTATTTAGCATACGTATTGGTGACCGAATAATGAGGTAAATTAAGTTTTTTTCTAAGACGGAAAGCGAGCTAAAGATTTTACTTTCCCAATAAAAAATGAGGTTTATATATATATCGGATATCGGATATCAGTAGGGTATGGATAGAATTTTACCACATCCGCCTCCATACCCATACCCAAAAATACTGATACTCGAACACCCGATTACTGTAATCAGGTCTAAAAATGTCCTCTATATCCTCCTCCATTTGGGTCGAATGTCGGATTTCCCATCGGAATTAGGAAGAAATTGTCATCCTCAATGAGAGCTTTCGGATTTAATTACCCAATGAGCAAAAGAAGGAAAGTTGTTCATCTTCAGATTATTCGATATTGGATTAATAAAAAAAATTGATATTCAAAATGTTAATCCTGTTGAAGATTAAGCTTGATTATGGATAGAGATAAATATTAGTTTATAATAAAATAAAGTTAGTGGATAGAGATGGAATTTGATAAGTTGGCAAATAATGGATAGATGAGGTATAATTATTGATAGGGATGAAGTTTCGTTTAGATAAAAATGTCTACATTCAATGATATGGAGTTGATGTTTATCCAACATGTCTATAAATATATAACATTTTGGTAAATAAAAGTAAGTTGAGTTCAAGTTTATTATTCTTCTATATTTTCTTTCAACAAAGTGGTATCAGAGTTATGGCTAATGGAAGTATGGTTCTCTTCTAAGTTCTAGTACTCAAGGCAGTAATTATGATAATTGAAGTATTCAGATAAAGGCTCTTCCTGGAGCTCATGATGTTTGGGAGTTATAGAGAAAGACTACAACAAGCCACGTGATGAATCGACGTGATCTCCGACTGAAAAAGATAGTCTGAGAGATTTAAGAAAGAGAGACAAGAAGGCTTTCTTCCTCATTTATCAAGCTTAAGATGAAGATGGTTTTGAGAAAATCTCAAGTGCTACTTCGTCCAAGCAAGCATGGGAAAAGCTCCAAGTCTTATTCAAGGAGAAGAAAAGGTAAAAAAAGTATAACTTCAAACGTTAAGAAGTCAATTTATGCTCTTTGTATGAAGGAAGACGAGTTGATATCTGATTATTTTTCTAGAGTCTACCATTTCCATCAACTAAAGAGAAATAGTGAGAAACTAGAAGAAGCAAGTATCATTGACAAAATTCTTCGATCGCTAGATTTAAAATTTGACAATATTACAACCATCATCGAAAGACCAAAGATCTACAAGCCATGACGTAGAGCAACTCTTGGGTTCATTACAAGCCCATGAAGGAAAAAAAATTAATTCAGAGATCACTCAACAACTCCTTAAGACTTCTCTTCAGCCAATTACTAAGAAGGATGAAAGCTTCTCTAACAATAGAAGTTAACATGGAAGAGGCCATGGATGTGGATGAGGCCGCATTAGTGAACAAGAATGTGTTTCCAACAACAACAATGAAAGAGGAAAACATTCAACAAAAGGACATAGAAGGGGCACACAAACTCAAGGTACAATAAATCTCAAGTTAAGTGTTACAATTTTGAAAAATTTGGGCATTATGTTAAAGAATGTAGATTACCCAAGAATAAAGTATATGAAAAGGTAAACTATATGGGAGAAAGAAGAGAAGAAGATGACACACTATTGCTAGCATACAAAGATAATGAAAGACGCAAAGATACAATGTGGTATCTCAACAATAGTGCAATCAATCATATGTGTGGCAAAAGAAATATATTCGTAGAACTTGATGAATCAGTTGGTGGCACTGTATCATTCGGGATGAATCAAAGATTGACATGAAAGGCAAAGGTAATATTCTTATCCGCTTGAAGAATGGAAAACATCAATTTATTTCGAATATTTTCTTTGTGTCAAATATGAAGAGTGACATCTTAAGCTTAAGACAACTCTTGGAAAAGGTTATGATGTTCATCTAAAAGATAATATGCTCATATTGAGAGATGATATTAATTGTTTAATTGTTAAGTGTTTATGTCAAGAGATAGAATGTTCTTGCTTAATATTCAAAATGATGTTGTCAATTGTCTCAAAGCTTGTTATAAAGACACCACTTGGCTATGACATCTTTGATTTGGGCATCTCAATTTTGGAGGACTTGAATTACTTTCAAAGAAGGAGATAGTTAGATGACTACCTTACATCAAACATCCAGACCAATTGTTAAGTGTTTATGTCAAGAGATAGAATGCTCTTGCTTAATATTCAAAATGATGTTTTCCAAAGGAGTCAAGTTCAAGAGCCCAACAACCACTTGAACTTATACACACGGATGTTTACGGTCTGATAAAATCAAGTTCACTTGGTAAGAGTAATTATTTCATTCTTTTTATAAATGATTTTTCTCAAAAACTTGGGTGTATTTTTTGAAGCAAAAATCGGAGGTCTTCACCATATTCAAGAAATTTAAAGCTATTGTAGAAAAGGAGAGTGGTCTCAAGATAAAAATTGTGTGATCTGATCGAGGAGAATTTACCTCAAAAGAATTTCAAGAATTTTGTGAAACCAATTGAATATGACGACCTCTGACAATTCCAAGACCCCCTCAACAAAATAGAGTGGCGGAAAGAAAGAATGGAACCATTTTTGACATGGCAAGGAGCATTCTCAAAAGCAAGAGTCTACCAAAGGAACTTTAGGCAAAAATGATTGTATGTGC
The DNA here is from genome assembly GCA_024364735.1 of Boesenbergia rotunda. Lineage (NCBI taxonomy): Eukaryota > Viridiplantae > Streptophyta > Magnoliopsida > Zingiberales > Zingiberaceae > Boesenbergia > Boesenbergia rotunda. The sequence goes on along the minus strand of JAGFNQ010001697.1, from coordinate 493,956 downwards.
AGTATATTTGTCCAACCGGTCACCAACAAAAAGTAAGGGGGGGAGGGGGGGGGGGGGGGGGGGGGGGGGGGGGGGGGGGGGACACCACAAGAAGCATAGAGTGGAAGTAAGCATGGGATTTCTCACTTAATAGTTTTTGAAAGTATAACCCACGTTCATATGTCTGACGAAGCAAGAACCAAACTGGATGATAAAAATAAAAAGTTCATTTTTATTGGCTATAATACAAACTCAAAAGGGTATAAACTATACAATCCAGATACTAAGAAAATAATCATCAGCCAAGATGCCGTATTTGATGAAGAAGGAGAATAAAATTAGGAATCTTCAAATAAAGATTACAACTTCTTCCCATACTTTGAAGAAGAAGATGTGGAACTATCAATGGTGGATCAAACAAGACAGGAGCCTACTACTCCACTAGTAACACCAATATCAAGTGCTCAAGAAAATTCATCCGTTTCAAATGCAATTCAAATGAAAGAGTATCACGCTTTAGGAGCTTATGTGACATTTATGAGGTAACTGAAAATCTCGACAATCTTACTCTATTTTGTCTCTTTGCCGATTGCGAGCCTATGGATTTCCAAGAAGCTATAAAGAGTAAAAAATGGAAAGATACAATGGATGAAGAAATCAATGCGATTGAGAAGAATAGTACATGGGAGTTAATTCCAGTTCCTGAAGGACATAAGGTGATTGGTGTAAAGTGGTATACAAAATGAAGAAGAATGCCAAAGGAGAGTCGAAAGATGCAAAGCAAGATTGGTGACAAAAGGCTACAGTCAAAGATCTCGATTAGAAATTGTTAGACTGATCATTTCTTTGGCAACCCAAAATAAGTGGAGAATATATCAAATGGATGTAAAATCTACTTTCTTAAATAGAATTCTCGAAGAAGAAGTCTATATTCAGCAATCATCGGGTTATGAAGACAAAGGACAAGACAAAAGAATTCTGAACTTGAAAAAGGTTCTCTACGAGCTAAAGCAAGTGTCAAGGGCATGGAATAGCCAAATAAATAAGTGCTTGCAACAGAAAGACTTCATCAAATGTCCTTATGAACATGCATTATACATTCAAAATAAAGATAAAGATGTTTTGATTGTTTGCCTATATGTTGATGATTTGATCTTCACATGAAGCAATCCTAGTATGTTTAGAGAATTCAAAGAAGTGATGACTAAGGAGTTCGAGATGACTGATATTGGGCTCATGACATACTATCTAAGCATCGAAGTGAGTCAAAGGGAGGATGGAATCTTCATCTCACAAGAAGGTTATGCAAGAGAAATATTAAATTACGCAAGAGAAATATTAATGGTCTGTTTGGGAGGAGGTGAGAGAGGTGTAAATAATGGGACGATAATTTTTACCCATGTTTGAGAAGAAAGTGAGGGGGGGGGGGGGGGGGGGGGGGGGGGGGGGGGGGGGGGGGGAGGGGGAGCTTTTACCCTCCCTTACCCCTCAAATGACCTATTTTCTTTCACTCCAAATTGGGGTGTAAGGAAGTTACCTTCCCTTTCCCTTCTTTTCCATTCCATTAAGGAACCTTCCCTCACTCCATCCAAACAGAGGGTAAAGAAATTTAAGATGGAAAATAGCAAGCTCATAAACACCCCAATAGAATGTGGAGTCAAGTTATCAAATCATTACGAAGGAGAAAAAGTTGATCCAACATTTTTCAAAAGTATTGTTGGAAGCTTACGATACTTGACATGTACTAGACCTAATATCCTTTTTGCTGTTGGATTTGTTAGCTACATGGAGGCTCCAACTACCACCCATTTTAAGACTGCTAAGAAAAGTTTGTGTTATATCAAAGGTATAATATATTTTGGATTACTTTTTTCATCATCTAGCAATTTCAAATTTGAAGGATATAGTGATAATGATTGGGGTAGAGATATGGATGATAGAAAGAGTACTACGGGATTTGTGTTCTTTATGGGAGATACAATATTCACTTGGATATCAAAGAAAGAATTTATTGTCACACTTTCTATTTGTGAAGTGGAGTATGTGGCAGTAGCCTCATGTGTTTGTCATACTATATAGCTCAGAAATTTATTGAATGAGTTAAGTTTATAACAAGAAGAGGCAATCAAGATTCGAGTTGATAACCAATCTGCAATATCACTAGCAAAAAATACAGTCTTCCATGAAAGAAGCAAGCACATCGATACGCGCTATCACTATATCAGATAGTGCATTATAAGAAAAGACGTGCAAGTGAAATACACAAAGTCTCAAGATCAAGTTGTTGATATCTTTACCAAGCCACTCAAATTTGAAGACTTTTTCAAGATGCAAAATTTGCTTGAAGTTGCAAAATCAAGTTTAAGAGAGAGTGTTGGAGATTAATTAACTTGATTATGGATAGAGATAAATATTAGTTTGTAGATAAAATAAAATTAATGGATAGAGATAGAATTTGATAAGTTGACAAATAATGGATAGATGAGGTATAATTATTGATAGGGATGAAATTTCGTTCAATATAAAAATATATAAATTCAATATATGTGGAGTTGATATTATCCAATAGACAAGTCTATAAATATGTAGCCTTGGTGAATAAAAGCAAGTTGAGTTTAAGTTTATTTTTCTTATTCTCTCCTCTTTCACAAGAGTGCAATTCCTCTTCCATATTTTTCTTCCAACAAATCCTTTCTTACTCCTCCAATTAGTGTTTTGTCACTTCATAACACATGTGGAAACATCCTAGCTTCTTTTTTTTAATTAGGATTACACCTTGGATATGCAGTACTCTTATGTGCATCGTAAGAGTCTGGTTTCTCTATTCAAACTCATAATTATAAAATCACATGATACATAATAACTTTATCTTTGCGCAAAATTACCTTCAATAATAATTGAAATTTCTCATAATAAGCTTAAGTTTAAGATTGTCACCCGCATTATAATAACTCTCTTCGTTTAGTTCAAGCTAAGTATCATAATTTTCATAATTAAAAATTTCTATACCTTCAATTAGTGCCTTGTTTGAGAATGAATTAATTATCAGAGTCTTCTATAGGGTAATTATATATATCCTCCTTATTTGGTAAGTATATATCCAACTCCAATGATATGATTAATTTTGAAGATAATCAATCTAGTCCCATCAAAATTACTCATCTACAGTCAACAACGTAAATCAAAAAACGTAAATGATTTCTGTTGGATTACCCAACATCATAAAATTTTCAAATTCATTAGGTGTAATATGTTATGGGTAAAACTTTATTATCTAGGGAGCACGTCCCATCTCTTTCCGTCGCATTATATGTATGAGATGGCACAGTGCCGGCCCCAGGGTGGTCATCCTGGAACAGCTGCACAAGGCCCCACCTGTGGTGGAGCCCTTTTTTTTTATAATTTTTAAATTTTATTTAAAGTAATTGATAATGAATATTTATTCATCCAAACAAAATTAATTAATATATATATATATAAACGTAAATACTAACAAAATAATATTAAAAAAAATTAAGAAGAATATAAATATAAATTTTAAAATACTATATAATTTTTTAAATTATCCAAAAAACTGAAAATATTTTTTTTCATTCACCCACTTATGTTAATAAAATTGTTTTTATAATATCATGTTCATTTTTTTTTTTTTTTTGCACAAGGCCTTTTAAAATTTAGGATCGGCCCTGAGGAAGATGGGTACATTGACTTTGTTAAATTTTGATTCCTAGATTGTATGATGGCAACACCCACATATCATCAGATGACGGCGCATTGCATGCATGAGAGCAGCAATGACACGTGGTGAATTACCGGTAGTCGATCATCTTAGCATGCATGCATCATGCCAAGTGGTAGACTTACATTAATGAGCAAGGATTTTGAGTCACAATTATCTTAAATAACTCTCTCATTTATGAGGTCATTCGATACCTAATTTATCTTCCTTCATTTAACTGTAGGATAGATGATAAAAGACGCTTGGCGTTAGCATTACCATATTTTTGCATCAATCATGCATGTCTCTTCTTCTCGGCGCCTACTTCATATCAGCCAAAGCCCCTAACAATTATCAAAGTGAGTCCATGAGCAGTCCCTTTCCGGCCTTAGATTCCTTCTCAGTCTCGCCCTTATTGCAAATTAAAGAAGGCATACGAATTTAATTAGCAAAACTTAAAGAAGGCATATTCCTGAGTAATGGCGACTGTGTGTCTCTAAAATGATGGACATTCATTTCCATCCTAGAGCTATACATATACGAAGACTGAAAAGATATATTAACAAGGGAAACTCGGTACGTCCCAACATTTAAGTTTTCTTAATGGTTTGTGGCCATCACATTAATTGGCTCTTAATTATTAAGCTAGCTGCCAAGCATCATGCATGGACATGCTCGATCGTCGTCTCGTCCTTGCTGAAACTCAGAATTAAAACTTTCATGCGATCGATCTCAGGCGTTAGCATGCATGAAGGGTTCCTCAACGCAGTAGGCAGCTGAAGGAATTCGATTCTCCACAGATCGAGAGGCATGCAGTAGGCACGGCGAGGTTAAGTCCCACGGTGCATGGAAGTGATGAGCGCTGCAGCCTTGGATTTGGGAGCGAGGTTGCAGACTTCTAGAGGAGAAGAGTATAAAAAAAAAAATAATGAATCAGGCAGCAGACAAATTAAATCTGGGATGATAGATTCGACCCCATAGAAATTTCCTATCGGTCATCAGGGTAAATCGGGAAGTGCTCGCGGTGGTCAGTCTAAAAACCCAACGTCTCAAAATTTGCGCCCCATTTGGAAGAAAAAGTCCTGTAAATGAATTCAGTCTAGAGGAGAAGAGTAGAGGAGAGATAGAGGGAGATGTAAGTTAGGGGTACCTAGGAGTGTCCAAAATTGAATTCAATCCATTAATTCTATTATGAAAAATATTTAATTAAGATTGAATGTTTTAAAATTAAAATATTATTATTATTATTATTTAACTATTTTATTGAAGAATGAAAAATAATATTACATAATAAAAAATCGGATTAAGTTAATCGGATTGGTTTGGGTTAGTTCGGATTTAGATTAATAATCTTCAGTTGATTCAAATTAGAAATTTTTTATAATATTTTATTTTTCTGAATCCACTTATCTGTCTAAATTGGTATTTTTATATTTTATTATTATTATTTTCTGATCATATTCAATTTTTTATACAGATTAATTTTAAAGATGATCAATTAAATCTAATAAATATTTTCTATTAATCTTCCGAATAAATCAGGGAGCATTATAATAATTCATTCAAAGACCAATGTTCGGATTGTTGTCTCATTGAAGAATTTTTTATATATTTAGTAATCATAGTTAAGAGACGGTAAATTATAGAAAACTCCTCAATTCTCATTTGATCTTTGTTTCTATTCCTCATTTGATAAATTCTTTATATTTACTTCTTGATGGATTGAGTATAAAAAAGTAAAAATTAAGTATATATTAGTGAAAAATGAATATAAAAGAGTGAAAAGTAAGTATAAAAGAGTAAAAATTAAGTACACAGTTTTTTAATGTGGTGGATGCAACCCTACATACTCAAATTGCTAACTTTTATACTTAATTTTCTTCAAATAATACTCATAGAATTGTCTTGTCAATCTCATCAGGAGTTGCATGTAAAGAAAATTTTGAATGGGGACTATATACAAAATTGAGTTTGAGATTGTGGAGTTTAAAAATATTTTCCCGTTAAGATTTGATATTTAAATATCCGATTAATTATTTGAGGACATCGAGCAGGAACATCTAGCTGCTGGTGCCGGATCTGGGGGACAAAAGGACCGGTTTGTCTGGTCGCGGCGCAGTTACTACCGCTGTAGTCCTCTTTAATTTCTACTGCTGCATGAGCATGTCAGTCGGGCAATTGAATTGTACTCTGACGGTTCCGTAGGACTGGGATGGGAATTGGCATCTTCCACTTTTGACCTTTAGGTTGCCTGTTGAACTTCTTGTCTTTCGGAAATATGAGGGAGGGAGGTTTCACTTTTTCCATGGGTTTATATTTCATAATCGTCTTTATTCATCAGCCATAATTTTAATCGGCAATCGGTGGGACATCACCGATGACTTATGATCATCATCCCGAATTAAACTATATCATGAAAAACACGCTGAATCTATCGATGATTACTATTGATCCTGTCGACAAGCGAAGAGAAATTCTCAATCGGATGACTCGGTCTGACCAAGACGACCCGGTCAGCTGTAACTCGGGGGTCGGATTCGGGCTCAAATAGGGATCAAGCTTAAGTTACTCGGCTCGGACCAAAACAGAGCTCTCCAAGTGATAGTGTGATTGTAAAATGACAGCAATCCCCTTTTTGAAGCCCCAAGGGGAGTTTATATAGAGGAGGAGAAGCTCTCTGCCTTGTCAGAGCTGTCCTATCTCATTAAGGAATGATCAGGTAGTGATCGACAGCCGTATTAATGTCGTGAGACTGCCGCGCCGCCTGACACCCTGCATAAACTGTCTCTTCCGTTCCTCATTAACTCTTGTCGACTCTGTCAGGTGATGATTATGTCGGGAGGGCTGCCATCTGATTACTGACAGGAACGAACTATAATCGTTCAGCCGACTCCGAGTGCCCGACCTCGGATGACCGACTCCGAGTGCCCGACCTCGGGTGACCGACCCCGAGTGCCCGACCTCGGGTGACTGACCCCGAGTGCCCGACCTAGGGTGACCGACACCGGATTACCCACTCCCGGTTCGGAGCGGAAATCGAACATAACCGAGCCCCCGATCCTTCTGAAAAATCATTCACCCGGATCAACTATAATTACGATCTCGCCGGATTCCAGTAGGATGGGATGTCCAAATTCTCTGTCCTACTTTTTCAATATCCCTATATTCCACAACGTCATTCTTCACTGGCGGCACATCCGGTAGATAATTGGATATCATCGACGGCCTATGACCGCCGTCTCAAATCAAACTATATAATGGGAGACACGGTGAATCCGTCGGAGATCGTCGTAATTGGAATCTTACTGGATTCTCAAATTCGACGAGATCATAATTGCCAACGATCCAGACGGATTCACCGTCCCCTAATATATAGTTTGATTCAAAATAGCGATTGAAACTCACCGACGATGTCCGATTATCGATCAATCGTGCCGCCGATGGGGAATGACAATTGTGGGATGAGGAATTATTTTAAAATAAATCATCTGTTTTGTGACTTTAATTAAAAATACACATATTTCTATCAAATATGTATATCAATTTTATCATTACTATAGTAATTAACATATATAAAAAATTTAATCGGTTAAAATATAATTAACAAAAAAAATCAATTTTGAGTGGCTGCCACTAAGATTTACCGAATTAAAAATATACATATTTATATTAAATATATTATCAAATTTATCATTATATAGTAATTACATATATAAAAAATTTAATGGGCTCAAATATAATTAAGTAAAAAAATCAATTCTAGATGACCACAAAACACATATTATGATTTATTTTAAAATAAAAAAATTTTAAACGATAAAAAAATGAAAAAAAAAAAAAAAATAATAAAATTGTAGCATGAAAAACATGAATGACTGATTCTAATTATAACGATGACGAATTCACTATGCTAGGTATAATTGTTCAGGATGACGGTGGCGTGTTGGTGTAAGTGAAATCGGATACGTATATTAAAAGTGTCACGTCATTCATGTTAGGTTTCATGCTACAAATTCATACTACGTATCATTGCTAAAAAATTAATTCCGGAGTATGAGATTTTAGCTATTTAGCATTGTCCTTAATTAATGATCTTTTAAATGGAGGTGAGGGAAGTATAAATAATAGAAAAGTAACGTTTATCCTTGTTTAGAAAAGAGTTGAAGGAAGGGAGTGAGGGAAGAGGTAGTATCCTGTGTCCCACATAGGATCCCTATCCCTCTGTCCCACTCGTCGACGATAGTTGACGAGTCGTCCGATCGTCGATTGGGCACTACCTCCGACCGTTGCTCCGAATAAAATATACCCTGGGGGGTATGGTGAACCCGTCGGGTATTGTCGCAATTGTGATCTCACCGTATTCACCGTCAAATCCGACTAGATTGTAATACAACGATTCCGATTAATTCATCGTTATCCCAGGATATCGTTTAATTCGGAACGATGATAAAAAATTATCAATAGTATCTGATCATCGATCGGATGACTCGCCGACCATTTCCGATAAGTGTAGGATATGCAGGATAGGGATCCTCTATTACAACGGATCCTGTCAGAGGAAGGGAAGGAAACTTTTACTCTCTCTTACTCCTTTCTCTACTCTTCTCTTTTCGTTCATGAATCTCGACACATTTCATCCAAACAAAGGATAATAGACTAATAATAAAAGGTTTATTTGTCTATGGAGTTCGATAATTTGTTTGTTAGATGCAAAGGAATAGGACAACCAACAACGCAGTGTGATCCTTGATACCAACCAGTCCTTAAGACAGCCCAACTTGCTGTTGCTGTAATCACAAACATAAGTAAATTTGATGTTTTATTTTGTAAAAATTTATTTATTAAATGAATAAATTTAAATAACTCATTTAAATAAATAAACAAAATTGAATATATATACTTTCAATTGTTAATGTTCACGAAAAGATATTAAAGATAATATTCACGGATAAAATTTATAAATAATATTCATCAATAAATTTTTATCAACATAATAAATAATTAAATAAATCAAAATAAACAAATAAATTTATATTATAAGTTCAATAATCAATAAATAAACTTAAAAATAACTGAATTAAAAACATTCAAACAAACTTAAATTGAGAATTGAATGACCTCTAAACAAATCAAACTCAAGCCAAGTTTGAGCCCAACTCAAGTTTATAAAAAATAAATAAATTCAAATTTGAGCAATCATTTCAACAACTTAATTCATTTTAGACTGAGCTTGACTTCACTCGATGACCTTATCAAATAAGTTTAAACGCTACAAAGTCGAAGAACAAAGTAGGGTTTCAAAACTTTCATTTGCTCTTGTGATTAAGTGTCAAATTCAGCAAAACTCATCTGGCATATAAATCCAACTTGACCCCCGAAATTGACTCGGTTGGTAAATATATAAGATAATAACTGTAATGATTGGAGAATCAAAACTTAACCGGACATTTCATCACCCCTGTAGCCACATAAATCATCCAACTTAACATTGGATGACAAGTTATTGTTCAGCAATTTGCTGAACAATCATGAGGAAGACCATTAGGAAGTGTGCTTTTATAACCGGACTTTCAAACAAGATGGAGCATACAAGGCACACAAAACTCACAAGAAAAGGAATATTTGGCTCTATTGTCTAAACTTGTTTACTGATGCATTAAAATAGAAATAGAAATAGAATATATGTTAACAAAAAGAAAACAGCAATGCTCGTATGCTTTCGAAAATGAAAAGTTTTGAGGGATTACTTTTCCATTGTCGAGTATAGCTAGAAAGACATGCGAGATAAAATAGCAAAATTATAATGAATTTACAGGAATCCACTTGGATAATTTGTTCACAATATCATGATAAAAATGTGGATTCTGGATATTGCTTTAGTAAAACAGGTGCTCAGAATTAAGTCTTGTACACAAACTGTTTATTCGAGATTTATACTTCCAACTGTGTTGCTAAACTCTTCCTATGAATGCTCATAAACTTGGCTACGAATTCTGCAACGACATGAAACAAGTATTGGTTGAGTGAAAATAAAGCTTACAGATGGATTGGATCAACTTAAAAGCTTATTTATCAACAAAATTACGCACTAATTAGATATTGCTTCAAATGACAAACTTACCTTCTAATTTCATCAGTGCACTTGTTCCAGCAGGCAACCTCTTGTTCTGCAAATTATGATAAAAAGTTACTGAGGACTTGCTTTCTCTTCCACTAAAATCTTGCATAATATAATTAACGAGGAACTCACGTAGTACGCATGCCAATAAAAGATCTCCCTTTTCCTACTGCGTTCTACTCCCTTGAGGAATTCTTCCACAAGTTTCTGCATGCATGTTGAAAATGATCTTTAGTTTTGCATTTCTAGATCAAAATTATCACTACAGATAAGACATAAACTTTGTAACCAACTTCTGACAAGAGTAAATACACTTACTTGGAGAATCAACTTCGGGTGAACAAATTCCACAAGCAACTTCTGAAACTTCCCTCGAGCCAAAACTAACCTATACAAATAATCTATTGATGATTAACAAATATAACATTGAGCACTGAAATTGTGGAATTGCTATATTTAATAACCTCAACAGAAGTTTTTCTAGATCATCAATTTGTGCTAAAAAAAGACTTGGCAACATTGGTCCATATATTTTGGTTTGCAAGGCTATCTTTTTTTTTCCCAGCTCTTCATACAAAAATCATGGGGTTTAAAACGTGAAACTCTTAATACCATTACTAGTACAAGATGTAATGGATAATATGGGTGAAAACTTCAACTCTCAATATGGCTACTAATACAAGAAGTATTGGGCATGCAATTGTTTCAAATAATATCACTTTGAATTTATAGCTACAAAGCAAGAAAGCAAAAATAAAGTAATATTTAAGTAAAAGTTCCATTATAGATACAGTTCAAGATATTAATTCAATTTTTTAAATAAAGAATCTTCGTCTCTAGGCCGAGTTTACTAAGATGGTTAACAAGTAGTTTTTTGTATAATATTTAATCTCTTGTTGTAGTATTATAGTTTTACAAACAAATCGCTTTAGACTAATTAAGTTCCTCTGCTAGATATAAAGTGGGGAGAAAGAAGAGCCTTTATGGTAAGAAAATACATAGAAGAAAAAGAATCAAGTAATTCTCTCACATTGTTTTCTTGGAGGAAAGAAAGAGAGATTTTTGTAAAATTAATTTTATCAACTTGATAAATTAGAAGAAAATTAGCATCAATATAACAAATTAGTTTTTAATTTTAAACAGCCAACAACAACTGGCTTTCAACCTTTCTACCCGATTTGAGCAGAAGAGTTGTAAGGGAAAGAATAAGAACCATTGTCTTCCTCTCTCCTCAATTTTTTTCCCCCAAAGAAATGAAGGGAAAAAATGTCGCTCATTACTTTTTTCCTACTCTTATTTCTTTCTCTCACCTTGTCTCCTCAAAGTAACACAACCTATGGGGCACAAAGAAAATCACAAATGGCTCCAAAAGCTTCCCTCCATTTTTGCCATTTAGCCTTTATTTTCTAATTAATGTATCTCCTAAAGTATGGCTTAGGAAGGCTCCTGTTCAGTTCAAGGTCAGAAGTGTTTTAGCTTGTTCAACACTTCATGTTACCTCTCCATTTTAAGAAGATATCTCCTTACATTCTATGTGGATGCTAGTGATGATTCTTAGGGTTGTAAATGAACCAAACGTCGTGAATAGGCTTGGTAAAAGCTTGTTTATGTTCGTTCAATACACACAAGATCAATTTAATAAATAAGCTTGAACAACTCGTTAAACTAAACAAACAAGCTTAAACACATGCATTCAACTCGTTAATGTTCATGAACAACATTTGTGAACATGTTCGTGAACAACATTCGTGAACATGTTCTTGAACAACATTCGTGAACAACATTTATCAATAAAACTCTTATCAACATGCTAAATAAACAAAAAAAAATCAAAATGAATAAACAAGTTTGTATTATCACTCAATAACCAATCAAACAAATTTAAAAAGTAAAAGTTTCAAACAATCAAACAAGCTTGAATTGAGAGCTCGATAACATCTAAATGAACTAAGCTCAAACTCAAAAAATGAACCAAGTCAATCTTGAACAATCATTTCAACGGCTAGGTTCATTTTGGGCTCGACTTGACTTAGCCCAGTTACCTCATTAAACAAGCTTGAACACCATAAAACTTGGCTCGACTTGGCTCGTTTAGAACCCTAATGATTCTATGGGAATCATAAAGTAAAAAGTCTCCCTTCAATCACAAAGAGAGAGACATTTAAGTATGTAGAGTAGATTACTTAGACAATTTTCACATGTGACTAAGATTTCTTAGATTATTCCTTACCTTGTATTTAAGTTTCATAGTCGCATATCAAAAATGCTTTCCTCCATAGTGGTCTCACACGAGTACACATGCAGAGTGGTTTGTTGCTCAGGGGAGAATGGTTTAGTGTGCAAATACTTTGAAAGGTTTAAAGTAATCTTCTAAAGTACGGTTTAGAACTGCTCTTGTCAGCTCAAGGTGATCAAAAGTGTTTCAGTTCATTTAGCACTTAATGTTACCTCTCCATTTAAGAAGATATTCTCCTTACTTTTTATGTGGATGCCAGTGATGATTCTATAGGAATCGTAAGGTAAAAAGCCTACCTTCATTAGCATTCTCAAACCAAGGATATAAATTATTAAGATATTTCCTTGGTATATAGATGGCATTGTAATTTGCAACAAAAATATTTAGTGGATATGCTTAAAGAAGCTATTATATTGGGGGTTAATCCAGTCGATGGCCAAGATTGAAGAAGCAATTGTGTTATCCATGAAAATATAGAAGCCTTGTTAGAGAACTCAACTAACTATAGTTAAAAGACTAGACATATCATTCCTAGTGAGCATGATCAGTTAGTTTCTTGAATCTCAATGTTATGATCATCTCGCCAAGCATTCTATGCTATCTGAAAAATGTACTAGGAAAAGACCTATCTAGACCACCGTTAGATTGCAAGCTATATTGATGGTACCTGAATAGCTTACCCCACGGACAGGAGATTTACATTGGGTTACTATGTATTTATGGGAGGTAGTTTGATTTCTTAGAAAAGTAAGAAACAAAACATTGTAGCCAGATCAAGTAAAAAGATAGAGTTTAGAGCTATGACACTAACTATATGTGATTTATCTAGGTTAAGGAGTTAATTACTAAATTGAGATAATGCTCCTAAGGAACCAATAATGTTGTATTGTGATACTCAAGTTGTGATGCATGCAGCACACCCCAAAAAGTTAAGACAAAAATTGATAGACAGTGATGATTAGCTATCGTTGAAAGATGAAGTTCTGTATAGGAAAGTGTTCAAAAAAAATCAAATATATTGATAACATTAATAATCATTTAACAAGTTTAAAATATGAAGATTTGGCAAATATCTAGGTATGAAAGTGACTATATATATGTGCCTAACTCTTATGTAAAAAATTGGCTCAAATGAATTTGCAGAGAGTAAAAGCAAGAAATAATAGCAATAAACAAATAAATTAACACTGCATAACATTATTTCGCTAAAATCTCTAACTTTCATAGTTATGAGAAACAAAACTATTAAGTCATCATTATTGTTCAACCTTCTTGGTGATGGATCATCTAAAATCTCTGCTGCAATTTCAACTAAAATCTCCTCCCAGCTAGTAGGTATTAGTTGTCTATCCATGAAGGGATAACTGTAATTATGATGCAAAATCAACATATCATTATGATGTTGTGTTTGAACAATTGTCTAAGCTATTAACAGAGTGTATCCATACTTGTGTTCTTTACATGCTTCAAGGGCCATTATTGCCTTCCTTATGTTGTGCTTGCATTTAGTTGCAATTCTGGCAGCAAATGTTGTTGACAACTCAAAGCTCTCCCTCACTGCAATCTGAGTTAAAACCTCCACTATCTGGGAAAAAAAGTTGAAATATAGTTTAACCATTCATTGATATGCAATCCTCAAATGTGGTGCATCAAGAAAATGCTCAACATCAGCCTACTATTTCAATCATCTTAGAGAGGAGTGGAAGAGTATAAAAATGACTATTGCAGTCTCCCAGATGGACCATTGTATCTATAAATCTTAGTTAACAAGAGAACATCTCAAATTCAACAAAATTATATGCTACTTAATGATGACAAAAAACACATGGTGAATACTATTAAAGGCAAAAACAGGAAATTTGATGAACAAACTAAGAACCCTTCATACATTTCAGAATAAATATTAAAAAAGAGCTCAGATGGAAATTAAATGGAAGTGTTGATATCTATCATCAAAGAAGGAAGAACAAGCTTACCTCATGCGTTACTGGGGCATCAATGCTAATAATTTTGCATCTGCTCTTAATGGAATCAGTAATACCAAAGTCATCTTGACAACATATGAAGATCTTGCATACATGAGCATAACAATCCATTATCCATTTTACTAAGTGCTGAACATTTTCAGTTACTTTGTCGACCTCATAAAGAACAATCACTGTAAAGAAGAAAATACAAGCATTAATACCATATGAGTATGGTATGTATCAAAAGAAAGCATGAGGAAGTTATGGACCTTTAATGTCCATCTTAAAACTTGCATCGCTAATTTCGGGTATATGCACATGATTTTCAGCTATCTCCTTCACAACAGCCATTAAAGCATGGCTAGCATTCTTCCCTAGCAACCTCAAATTAAGTTCCAAATGATGAGCACTTGATGCTAATGGGACTGCAATTTGCAATGGATTTGACTCCTGCAAAGAGGATTAGTAGATTACTTATTTGAGGGAATAGCAAAACCATTTTTGCTTTATGATTAGAGAAGTTTATTCCTTCCTGTGCAAATACTCCTAGTTACGAAATTAATTTGAAAAAAATAAATAAATAAATAAAGGCAAACAAATGTGTTCATACAAGAACAAGGAAGCTGACTTTCATGGCTTCAGCAAAGGTATGTCACTGAAACAGACAACCAAATGATCCTCTGGTAAGTATATATCATGCAGAATATTAGGACAAGCAGAAAAGTTCACAATAGTGTCATAGGTGCATCGGGGCGGAGCTTTTCATTAAGACAATGTTCTTCTTGCAATATGTAGCTGGTAGTTTAGCAATGTAGAAGGTAATATGAAGCCTATAGATTGTGGTGATTGAAGATTATTGCATGATTATGAACTTCAGAGGGATCTCAATTTTCATAAACTGAAACAACAAATATGCAGAAGAGGGCCATATGTTTAGTAGTTGTCAGGTCAAGGACTTCATTTCTTCAGTAAGTGTATTCTAGGACTGAGGACTTGTTCATCTCTTTTTTTTTTTTACATGGAATTGCATTTTGAACCAATAAATTACTGAAAAGTTATAGTACTATCAGAAAAGTTACCTGGACTTTGTAATGTTTTAACTCAAAAGTGGCCTACAAAATTGATAAAGATTAGTCAGCAAGCTCAGTATAAGTCTAAAATGAGAATTTTCTGGTTATATACACTTGCTACATACTCTTGAAGATGAGTCACCAAACAGTTCGTGTACCAAAGCCAAACACAGAGATTTCTTTCCAGAGCCAGTTGGTCCTTTGAGAAGAATATGAGGACAGATGCTTGGAGGGACCTTACAAAAGGACAAGAACTTAATTACATTAACATGGAAAGTGAAAACATATTATGAACTGGAACTGGTAAGATAAAAATGGAACATTTAAAATATTTCATATGATACTCTTACATGTGGTTAAAAAAGGACAGCTTTCTATTAATATTTTCCATCTTTAGAAAACAATCCAGTAGTCCTGTATAAGAATGGTTCATAGATTCCCTACTAGTTAAAATAATCAAACAGACATTTATTTACTAGAAACCTAAAAAGGAAGCTTCATAAGACTGATTCAAGTGATTGAAAAGTACTATGTTTGACCTTTGAAATGGAAAAAAGGAATTTATGATGATGAGAATGAAGGTTGGCACACGGATCAGCCAGCACATGATTTGTGTGTTTGTTAGCTCTTATGCAGTTCAAACTCAGCCAGTCTGTTAAGCAAGAAATGGTTGCGTGCATTTTTTTTTATGCTACTCAATTCCAAATAATTTGCTTTATATAATTGCCCAAACAACTGTATGAAGGATTTCAGAGCTTGTTCATCAACCACTAATCAAGAGCACTTCAAGATCAAGAGAAGAAAAGGCTGCAAATCAGATATAACTTACTAGTTGTTTAAGCTGCTGCACTTTTTGTCTATGACAGATGAACTCGTCCAGTGATCTTGGACGATGCTTATCAGCCCAAAATTGCCTCAATTCTTCTACCACGATTGCCTTCTCAATGTAAGAAGCTTCATCAATTGTCCTATGTTTTGGTGACTTTGACTTCCCACATGAAGCTCCCTTAACACAGGAAAACCATAAATCTGTTTGGTTTTTCTGTCGGTTAATTGCAAACTTAATAAAACCTCCAGAAACTTTTCCACCATCATCACTAAACTTGGTACTTTCATTACTGACCCTGCTCTTGCTCAGCCGAGTATTAGAAGAGAAAAAATTAGTGCTTGTTCCACTTTTACTAAGCTGACTAATAGAACTGGAGTTATTGCTTGTTTGTGACACAACACCGCGAACTGAAATGCTATGAGAAGTTTGACCACAATAACTTGTCCCTCTAGCGTCCTGATGGGTAGGTATATTACCTTCTGAAACCATCTGCGTTTTCTGACTAAAAGTTTGGTCTTTTTTGCCCACACCAGTATCAGAATTTTTCTGAGCCAAAGCTACTTGATCTAGTGAAAAGAAGATATCACCAGGTGAAATTGAGTCGATGCTCTTTAGATCATACGCATTGTATGAGGGAACTCGAGAGAGATTTTTATCAGCAATCATATCACTTCCTGTAGTAATTGGAGGATCTCTTGGGTATGCATGGCCTATCTGACCATGAATCGTGGTATTGACCAATGGTGAGCATCTTTGTCTTGTAGGTGCTGCAGGACCAGTGATAACCTGAAACTCTTCCATTCCCCTTGATTTTGGTGCAGATACTGACCTATTTGCATTGTAACTTGATCTGCCACTTGCCATTGAAAGTTCATGAAATTGTGTCTGGGGATTAATATCACCCAACTTGCGAGATTTTGTTGGTGTTCTATGGTTCCTCTTTCCGACTGAGTGGTGAAGCTCATGATTTTGATGAATAGGTTCCTCATACCTGGACCTGTATGGAGAAATGTATCTCTGATGATCTGAGGCCTTCAGAGGACTCGTATTCTTCCTTAAGCTGGAACCTACTGATGGAAAATTAAGTTCATCGCCACCTTTGATTGGATTATAAGGAAACCTATTTTGTCTTCTAGGGGTTGAACTGGGTCTAGGAACATATGTCATGCTATTATTGTTGTCTTCATCAAAATATTTCTGATTATAATGTAAGGGACTAACGGTTCTAGTGGGCTGATGATGTTGAGGAGCTATTTGCCTGCCTGAAGTGAAGAGCCCATCATGCCAGGGGCTTTCCTGCCATTCTGATTCAGTGTCGGATGGTTCATAACCACTTCTCACGAGTCCAAATGAAGATTGATGATGAGATTTGTTGATTCTTGAGACATTTTCCATTGCAAGCATCTGGGCAAACGTGAGCTTCTCTGTACTTTAATTCTTTAAAACTCGAATGAGCTCTGTTCCAAGCACATATATCACCAAGTCAGTTATATGATTCCTTAAATGGTTGCTCCTTATCAAATTTAAACTTGACGAAAGATGAAATTATGCTAAAATTTGAAGAGAAAAACAAAGAGTTCAGTATGTCATGGATCTTCTTGAGCATAGTCTCATGCTCTCATAGTTAAGTGGAATTTCACTATGGCCAGAGAATTGGTTTTTTTCAATTAAATGAGCTAGGATTATCATCTATTTACGTTTGCTAAGTTACAATGACCAAAGGAGATACGTCTACAGTGACCTAAATAAAGCAAAACCTTGGTATATTATTGAAAATCCAACGAATCTATGATCATTCACGACAAAGACTACACATCCATCAAGACCTACAAATTAGAAACCATTCAAGTCCGAAATTGCAATCAAAATTATACAGAATGTATGATCGCACCAATGGAGGAAAGGATCGCACCTCAACGACAGAAGACGCCTCGGTATCGGCTACTTTTCGTCTGAGCGGTGTTTAGTTGCCGCAAACCCACGGCTTTGCCAGAAAAGCATACTCAAATACCGGCGGGCAAGACGACCACACGAGAGTGGGGGACTCGAGAAGGGAAACGGAACAAGGTTTGCATTGCGGACCATCTCCGTAGACAGGGACGAACTATAAAAGATGGAGGGAGATCGGATCGATGATGACGATAAACAACAATTGAAACAAGGGAAGAAAATGCTTCGATTTCGTCCCCGCTCGCAGCACATTCTGGTTCCAGCTTCTTATTTTAAAAGAAATTGCTATCACAGCGTAGAGGACACTCTTGGCTCTTCCTGTTATCCCTAGGATTTTGTTTCGGAGATATTTTCACTTTCAACCTTGTAGAGTTGTAGTTTCATCAAAGTCTCAAATAGAAATATTATTAAAACATTATTCATAAAGTTTATTTTTAACGCGTTCAATGGTGCTAATGCGATTTTATTTCTAACTAGGTGCTGAAAAAAAAATTACTTACGCAAAAATTAAGATCCTTATTTATCCATCATAATGTTCATAAACTAATTTTTAAATATTTTTTTCACAACTCACAAACATGAATAAACTTTTTTTCCCTTTATCCATGTTTTAATACTTGATCGAATTAAAAAGTTTGTTAATTCAGAAATTCGATTATATTTTTTAAAAATGATTATTTAAATTGATATCAATAGATTATTATATTGTGCCAATGAGGCCATAGCATAGTGATTTATGGTGGAGGCCATCTCAAGTTCGATTTCCAAAGTGTGGTGATTTATTCCAATTAATATTGTTGGCTTCTATGTATTTTTTTCCCGAGCTAAGTATGTCTCGGATTCTCTCTCAAGTCTCATTTAACATGTGAGATGTTGTCATTATAAGATCTAGGTCAAATTTTGATAAGAGTAATGATTGGGACAGTGAATTTGGGACAGTGAATGGGATAGTGAATGACTGCATTATATTACATGTCGATCGGCATCGGACACCACGATGCCTCTGATTATCGTCCTGAATCAAACTATACCTTCGGAGGACGGTGACCGTCAGGATCGCCGCAACGGTGACTATCGAAATCGACGTCAATGATGCAAGATCGCAATGCGGCGATCCCCGACGGGTTCACCGTGCCCCCAGGTATAGTTGGTTCGGGGGGCGGCGAAGGCGGGTAGGTCGATCGACGATCGGACGTGTACACAATAATTGTCACGTCATTCACTGTCCCATTCACTGTCTCAAATTCACTGTCCCTATCATTACTCTTTTGATAAAGTCAAGTATTTATCTCTTCTGTATTAATTTTGAAATGCATTGATAGGGATATTGAAGACAAATAAATTATTTTGCCATCATGATATGTCACGATGATATCATTCGTCGATTGAAGATATAAAAGACTAATATTAATAATTTGATTGATAAGAAAATTTTAATTAATTTAGTAATTCATCCAATTAATCGATTTTATATGAATTCAATTTGTTCACTAAAATTTAATAGTTAGATTTATAAAAACAATAATAATAATTTGTTCGATGGGACGATTCGATTTTTAATCAAATGATCACCCTCTTTGGTAGCGACACCAAGAGCTCAATTATAGCGGCAACAATCCCGGGAATAGAATGTCACGATTAAGCTATCTAATGATAAATCAAGAATTTAAAATTTAATTATTAAATTTTTTTTCTTGGATAGAGATTTGAGAATGTTGACTGTAGTCAACATGAATATTTTTTAACTTAGCGGTGGATAGAAAATATTTATGAGACCAAATCTCTTTGCCATATTCGACTCTTAGCCACGACAGCAAGATTACTGTTACATACGATCACAGACTAAGTTGTTAGACAACGACTTGCTCATACTTCTCTACTTGCACAGCAGCTTCGTTCTTAAACCAGGTGAACTACTGAAAAGCTTCTTAAACTGTGCCTCCGTACTACTTAAAAGGCTCATTTGGTCCTCCGAAGCCACTGTGCTGCATACTTGCAAGACGGTCCTTCCATGGCCGTCACTGGAGCTTCATTAAGGAACGCCGAAGCGCTCCGCGTCCACCTTCGCAGAAGAAGAAGAAAACGATGTTCTTGTGAATTTCCCAAGCTGTAAACTACCGAAAGAGGAAGGTAATTAAAGTCATACCACCGGAGAGGTCGATAACTACTTGATTCTCCCTTCCCCTGCACTCGCAACAGGTAAGCTAACGTCCCTAGATGCTGATTGTCATTGGAAACATCGTCACCAGTCAGTTGTTCTTCCTCGTTCTTGCTCGTTGATCTCCAGTAGGCATCGATTTCCCCTCTGGTGAGCGACTTATTCCTCTGAAACTTAGCTGCGCTAACACAGATGACAAAGTGTTTGTAAAAATGCCGGACAGGCGCTGTGTGAACGTAAAATAATAAGTCCGGCATACCATGCTCAGGATCTCGGAATGGAGAACTCCATCCTGCCATTAGAGAGCCCATGGTTCTGTAGTTTGTCTGAAGGCAGTGAGCAGTGGATGAGGAACTTATAGCTGAGACTGGGAGGTTTGGTTCTCGTTCTTATCAGACGATGGAAGAGCTTTTTTTACTAAGCAATGGAGGAGCGAGGTGGCGCGTACTTGGTGTTCGACCTGATGCTTCATTTGTTGCTTCTGGTGGCTCGCAGCCACGCTGCCTCTCGTAATTTGTGGCACTATTCAGTGGTTTTGCTGCACGAAGGAACTTGCAGATTAGCTTGGGGTCTGGCTGCCTAGTACATGTCCTTAGAGTTTTTCTCGATAAGTTTGATGGGTAATAATTTATTTGTATTTATTCAATAACATAAAATATTTCAATTTTATAATGTATGCTAACTGATCCGGGTGTGATCTGGGTGGATGATTGGTTAGAAGGATCAGGAGCTCAGTCGGGTTCTACTGTCGCTCTGAACCTGCGATAAATAGGCCGGGCCAAGGGTTATCCGAGGTCTGACACTCGGAATCAGTCACCCGAGGTCGGGACACTCGGAGTCAGTCACCCGAGATCGGGACATTCGTGGTCGGGCACCCGAGGTCGGGACACTCGGAGTCGGGCACCCGAGATCGGGACACTCGGAGTCCGTCACCCGAGGTCGGGACACTCGGGGTCGGGCACCCGAGGTCGGGACACTCGGAGTCGGGCACCCGAGGTCGGGACACTCGGAGTCGGGCACCCGAGGTCGGGACACTCGGGGTCAGGCACCCGAGGTCGGGACACTCGGAGTCAATCACCCGAGGTCGGGACACTCAGGGTCGGTCACCCGGGGTCGGGACATTCGGGGTCGGCCACCCGAGGTCGGGCACCCGGGATCGGTCGCCTGAGGTCGGACCCTTGGAGTTAGTTATCGGGGTTAGGCACTCGTGATCACTATGGGATGGTCGAACAATTATAAGCTGTCCCTATCAGTATTCGGAAGACAACCCCCTCGGCATAATCATTGCCTCACATAGCCGTCAAGAGTTAATGGGGAATAGAAGAGACAGTTTCGGTAGGGTGTCAGACGGCTGTGGCGGTCTCACAACATTAATGCGGCTGTCACTATCACAATCTGTCAACTGATCCCCTCTTAATGAGATTTGCCAGCCCTGACACAGCAGAGAGTTTCCTCTCCTCTATATAAACCCCCCCTTGGGCTTCAGAGAGGGGCTCGCTGTCATTTTTGCAACCACACCACCGCATTGTGAGTCTTATTTCGGTCCGAGCCGAGTGACTTGAACCGGATCCCTATTTGCGCCCGAGTCCGACCCTCCGAGATATAGTAGACCGGGTACGCTACAACAAACCGGGTCGTCTTGGTCAGACCGAGTCATCCGAGTGAAGACCGGTTCTCGCTCATCGACAGGATCAAATTTGGCGCCGTCTGTGGGAATCTCGCCTGATCGAGAGCCGAGGATGAGTGACTCCAATCGGGTGACTGTTAGTCTCTCACAAGAAGACTTGGAGCTGCTGATAGAAGCTAGGGCCAGGAAATTGGTAGAGGCCCAGCAAGCAGTCGCTCGACCCACTCAGGAGGCCCAGCAAGCAGCCGCTCGACCCACTCAGGCGGGCCCAGCCCAGCCCAGCACACTGCTAGCGTGGGCACTGAGGGAGGGGTTCGACAGGAGGATAGTCCTCACTTCCACAGGGCGCTGTTTGGCCCGGCTGAAGGAGCAGGACAATCGGACCCTCATGAAGCTACATCCAGCCATACCAGAGCTAACAAGGGGAAGGCTCCCCTTGTGCCGACCCCAACTGAGCGCACAGGGTTCCCCTTCTCCAGCCAAATCTTGCACGAGCCACTGCCCAAGCATTTTAGACTCCCGTCCATCGCTGAATACGGAGGAGCTACTGATCCTGAAGAACATCTAAAGAAATTTGAGAATGCTTCGATGCTACATCAGTACCCCGATGGTGTTAAGTGCAGGGCCTTCTTGACCACTTTAGCGCGGCTAGCCCAGCGGTGGTTTGACAGACTCCCAGAGGGATCGATCAGGGACTTCTCTGATTTCAAAAGACTATTCCTGCAGCATTTTGCCAGTAGCAAAAGACATCACAAGACCAGCTTAAACTTGTTTACCATGAAGCAGGGCTCCAAGGAGCCCTTAAAAGCCTACATCAAGATATTTAATCAAGTCGCTCTGGATGTGCCCACCGCTACGTCCGAGGTGTTAGTCAGTGCCTTCGCGCAGGGCTTACAAGAGGGCGAATTCTTCAGATCCTTGATCCGAAAACCTCCGAAGGACTTTGAAAGCCTTTTGGGCAAAGCCAGTAAATACGTAAACGTCGAGGAAGCACAAGCCGCCAGGCGCCCGGAGGTCAGACCTACGCCCGAGAATCCTCAGCAACATCAGAGAAATGTACCTCCTGGGGGGGCCTCTCAGAAGCCCCAGAGCTATGGGACACCGACCAGGAGCCGAGAGGGGAATAGTTCAGCAAGTGGCCCAGGGTTGCATCCCTTCCAGGTGGCAGCCCTACTGTTCTTTTCATTACAGCCATACACACGACCTTCAAGACTACTGGCAAGCCGGTAGAGGTCGAGGTCGTACCGGTCGATGAAGTCCCAGAGGAGCTCACCAAGGAGGTGGTCGAGGTCGGGGAAGAGCCCCGCCGAGCCAATCTGAGTCCCCTGCCCGACCAACCGCCCTTACCGCTAGACAGTTATTCCCCCCTCTGGCTCCACCGAGCACGGGAATGCCAGCGAAGAGCAAGCCAATCAACAAAATGCAGTGCACGGATCCATCAACGTGATTTCTGGTGGCCCCACCTATGGAGACTCCAACCGGGCACGGAAATCCCAAGTCCGGCGCCTCGATATATATCAAGTGGGTTGCAGTGCCGCCCAAGCTCAGGGGCCACAGATCAATTCGGCCCCTCGGATTTACAAGGGGTGGAAGTGCCTCATGAGGATGCTTTGGTCATCACGGCGATCATAACTAACTATCAAGTCCACCGGACCATTGTGGATTCAGGAAGTTCTGTGAATATCTTATACTTGAAGGCATTTGAACAACTGCAGATTGAAATGACTGAGCTGCAGCCCGTGGCCACACCCTTATTTGGATTCACGGGAAATGAGGTCCAACCGCTGGGCCAGATCAAGCTGGCCATCTCACTCGGCGAGGAACCCTTAAGAAGGACCAGGTGGTCTACCTTCCTGGTAGTGGACGCCCCCTCAGCCTACAATGCCATCCTGGGCCGACCGGTGTTGAACGAGTTCCGAGCCGTGGTGTCCACTTTCTACTTGAAGGTCAAATTCCCAATGGGTGATCAAGTTGGAGAGGCTAAAGGAGACCAAAAGGTAGCGCGTCGGTGCTATGTGGACGACGTCCGAGTGGAGGTTAGTAAGTCCTTCCGAGCTGCGTCGGCTAATTGCAACATGGTGCAATCCTCTCAGCCCTCTTCCTGGGCTGATTTAATAGAAGAAAAGGAAGAGATCCAACTCTTGCCTGGTCGAGAAGAGACTCGGGTGAGAATAGCTCCTGGACTACCGGCCGACCTACGACAACAGCTGATAGAATGTTTGACCCAAAACCAAGATGTGTTTGCCTGGTCCCAGCAGGATCTGAAAGGGGTCAGGCCCGAGGTCATGGAGCATAAATTACACGTATATCCTGACGCCCGACCGGTGAAGCAAAGAAAAAGAGACTTCAGCCCTGAGCAGAACAAGATTATTCAGGCCGAGGTGGAAAGGTTGCTGAAGGCAGGACACGTCCGAGAAGTGCAGTTTCTCGCCTGGCTGGCCAACGTGGTGCTGGTCTCCAAGCCAGGCGACAAGTGGAGGGTCTTCATTGACTTCAGGGATCTCAACAAAGTTTGTCCCAAGGATTGCTACCCCCTCCCTCGGATAGACCAGATAGTGGACTCTACCGCAGGGAGCGAGCTCATCTGTATGCTGGATGCCTATCAGGGATACCATCAAGTACCCTTATCCCGGGAGGATCAAGAGAAGGTCAGTTTTGTCACAGCGGAGGGAACTTACCGCTACACTGTTATGCCCTTCGGACTCAAAAATGCCGGGCCGACCTATCAGAGGCTGATGAACAAGGTCTTCAGAGAGCAGCTCGGGAAAAATGTGGAGGTGTATGTGGATGACATCCTCATCAAGTCCCTCCGAGCCGCCGACCTAATAGCAGATGTGCAAGAGACCTGCGGCACTCTCAGGAGGTATGGCTTCAAGCTTAATCCAGCCAAGTGCCTGTTCGGAGCTAAGAGTGGTAAATTCCTCGGATACATCCTGACCGAACGGGGGATAGAGGCTAATCCAGGCAAAGTGAAAGCTCTGTTGGACATGCCTCCTCCCAAAAACCTAAAAGAAGTCCAGCGGTTGACGGGGAGAATCACTGCCTTGTCCCGATTCATCTCCAGGTCGGCTGATAGAAGTCTGCCATTCTTCAAAGTTCTGCGCAAAGCCACTAAGTTCCAATGGGATGCTGAATGCGACCAGGCCTTTGAAGAGTTGAAGACCTACTTGATCAGTCTGCCGGTGTTAGCTAAACCCGAGGAAGGGGAACCATTGTATGTTTATTTATCTGCTACCGAGGGAGCCGTGAGTGCTGTACTTGTAATCCAGAAGGAGACCGAACAGCAACCGGTCTATTTCTTTGGGCACTTACTTAAGGAGGCCGAGTGCAGGTATACTACACTCGAGAAATTAGCTTATGTCCTTGTATTGATGGCTCGGCGACTGCGGTCATACTTCTTGGCTCATCCTATCCGAGTGCTGACCAATAGCACACTTGGGAAGGTGTTAATCAACCCTGAGGTCTCCGGTCGGATGGTCAAATGGACGACTGAACTGAGTGAATATGATATCCAGTACCAACCCCGAACTGCGATCAAAGCTCAGGCCTTGGCGGATTTCCTAAGTGAACTCCATGCAGAGGAAGAGGAGGGGATATGGAAGATCTATGTAGATGGGTCAGCCACTCGGGCAGGGAGTGGCGTGGGAGTCTTGTTGGTCTCCCCTGACGGAAGCTCACTGCACTTAGTTATACGCCTAGAATACCAGGCTACCAACAACCAAGCAGAATATGAAGCTCTTCTGGCAGGTCTACAAGCAGCCAAGCACGTGGGGGCTACTCGGGTCATCCTGTACTCCGACTCCCAGTTGGTGACTCGGCAAGTGACCGGGCAGTTCGAGGTCAACGATGAAAAGTTACAAGCTTATGTGGAGGCTTACAAGCAATTACAAGCAAAGTTTCAAGAAGTCCAGATTTTATAGATCCCTCGGGGGGATAATGCCAAGGCTGACGAACTGGCTAGGTTAGCCAGTTCGGTCCATCCCTGGGTCTTCCGCAGACCGTCACCTCAAGTCATGCTGGTAGCTCAGGTGGAAAGAGAAACATAAATGGAAATACAAGGAGACTGGCGAGCCCCATTCATAACCTATCTGAAGGAAGGGACTCTTCCGGTCAGCTCGGAGCAAGCCAGGATATTCAGATAAGGGCAGCCAGATTTATTGATAGGAGACGCGCTGTATAAGCGAAGCTTCTCCCGACCACTGCTCAGATGCCTGGGAGAAGAAGATACAGATTATGTGCTGCGAGAAGTACACCTGGGGTCCTGCGGAAACCACTCAGGAGGTCAGTCCATGGCTCGGAAGGTTTTACTAGCAGGTTACTTCTGGCCGACCCTCCAGAAGGACGCTGAGAGATTGGCCCTTTCCTGCCTTTCTTGTCAGAAGTACCAGAATCTATCGCACCGACCCGTCGAAATGCTGAGAGCTTCCACTGTGTCCTGTCCTTTCGACCAATGGGGCATGGACATAGTAGGACCGTTCCCCAGGCAGCCGGTCAGAAGAAGTTCTTGCTAGTGGTAGTGGATTATTTCTCTAAGTGGATTGAGGCAGAGGCCTTAGCCCGGATTACTGAACAAGCAGTGAAGAAGTTCCTGTGGTAGAATATCTTATGCCGATATGGCATACCGCACAAGCTGGTGTCAGATAATGGTCGGCAATTTCAAGATCGAATAATAAGAGAGTGGTGCAAGGAGTTCGGGATCAAACAGGCCTTCACCTCAGTGGCATACCCCCAAAGTAATGGTCAGGCCGAGGTAGCTAACAGAGAAATTTTAAAGGGACTCAGAGCCAAGTTGGACCAGGTCGGAGGGTCCTGGGTGGACGAGCTACCCGGCGTTCTGTGGGCTCTCTGGACCACTCCTAAAGAAGGGTCAAGGTGCACACCCTTCCAGTTAGTACACGGTAGTGAAGCTGTGGTACCCATGGAGGTCGGCTGTGAATCTGACAGAAGACATCTGTACGGGGAAGACAATGCGGAGAAAAGACGGGCGGAGCTAGATCTGATTGAGGAGGTCCGAGCCAAGGCTGCAGTACGCATGATCGCCTACCAGCAACGAATGCGACGCCAGTACAACCAGAAGGTTATACCTCGTAGTTTCCAAGTA
Organism: Boesenbergia rotunda; assembly: GCA_024364735.1. Taxonomy (NCBI): domain Eukaryota; kingdom Viridiplantae; phylum Streptophyta; class Magnoliopsida; order Zingiberales; family Zingiberaceae; genus Boesenbergia; species Boesenbergia rotunda. The sequence continues at coordinate 467,203 of JAGFNQ010001697.1, read as the reverse complement.
GGAGACAATGTATGGAAAAGAGTCAAGCCAGTCGGGGAAGTAGGCAAGCTGGAGCCTCAATGGAGTGGCCCTTTCCTGGTAGTCGAAGCGCTGGGATCAGGAGCTTACTATTTACAAGACGCTCAAGGAAAACGACTCGGAAGACCTGGAGTGCAGTGCACCTAAGATTGTACCGTGAGGAGAATGGAGAGAAATGATTCTTGTAACTGTACTCAGAAAAAACGATGATAAAAACTGACTCTCCAAAGGACAACTACAGCATGTTATAAGTGGGCTTGCTCTCACGCACCCACCGGACTCGACGCCGATCGGGCGTGGCGTTCCACGTTCGGTCGGGCCCGGTCGAGCGTGGCGATCTACGCTCGGTCAGGGTAAGTCGGACGGTGTCCAGACTCTTGCTAAGGCAAGTTATAAGTGGGCTTGCTCTCACGCACCCACCGGACTCGGCGCCGATCGGGCGTGGCGTTCCACGTTCGGTCGGGCCCGGTCGGGCGTGGCGATCCACGCTCGGTCAGGGTAAGTCGGACGGTGTCCAGACTCTTGCTAAGGCAAGTTATAAGTGGGCTTGCTCTCACGCACCCACCGGACTCGGCGCCGATCGGGCGTGGCGTTCCACGTTCGGTCGGGCCCGGTCGGGCGTGGCGATCCACGCTCGGTCAGGGTAAGTCGGACGGTGTCCAGACTCTTGCTAAGGCAAGTTATAAGTGGGCTTGCTCTCACGCACCCACCGGACTCGGCGCCGATCGGGCGTGGCGTTCGTCGGGCCCGGTCGGGCGTGGCGATCCACGCTCGGTCAGGGTAAGTCGGACGGTGTCCAGACTCTTGCTAAGGCAAGTTATAAGTGGGCTTGCTCTCACGCACCCACCGGACTCGGCGCCGATCGGGCGTGGCGTTCCACGTTCGGTCGGGCCCGGTCGGGCGTGA
>JAGFNQ010001697.1:285732-465416 GCA_024364735.1 Boesenbergia rotunda | reverse complement strand
TATACCGGGCCTTGAGAATCTTATTCTCGCCCTCCAAATGAGCCACCCGGTTAGATAGGCCCTCCGTCTCCACTGCAGACTGGGCCAACAGCCGTTGCTCTTCTTCCGAACCGACCTCCAACTCTGATATGCACAACCTCAGCGCAGTTATTTCTGAACGAAGCTGGTCTAGCCCCTCATTGCCCGGAGGAACGGTGCATTGCGCCACTTTAGCCTTCAGGTCTCTTACTCTTCTTTCGGCCGCTTGACGCTCCCTAGTGTTGGTGACCAGTGCCTGGCTAACTGCATGGCTCAACGCCCATTGCTGCAAAACGACATGAAAGGCATAAGGATAAGTATAACTAATCAAATAATGGGGGAAGGTACCTGAGTCATCCCCATGAAGAAGTGGTCAGCCAGGCTGACAGGATCCATCGCGAAAGACGCCGTCCATCCTTCCTCCCAGCCCGAGACCAACATGCCGTGCAGGTTAAGTGGCTGGGGCTGGACTGTCGGAGTTAGAATAGTGGCTGAAGGCACCTGAACGTCCACAGCCGACCTCGGAGGAGAATGCATGGATAGCAGAGCTTCTACGACGCCAATATTTGCGGTGCCCATCTGAGGGACCTGGAGACTCGGCGTTGTCCCGGAGGTTGACGCATCGGTTGGCACTACTATGGTGATAGGAGTTCGGGCTCCCGAGCGGGGGGTTGACTGGGTCGGACCCCGAGGGTCAGGTCGGGCAGCAGCTGAGACAGGAGTTGAGCCCGGGGCCGGAACTCGAGGGCTGAACATAGCTTGATCGGGCTGAGAAGGCACCGCGACCTGACCCCCCTCGGTCGGTGATGGGGGTGTAGGCGTACCCAAGCGGAGGACCAGCCGGCGGCGCTTTCGGACCAAGCTAGTGGAGGCTGCCTGGTCCGTTTCCTCTTCTTCTTCCTCTGCCTGGGAGGATGTCCCCTCACCCGCTACCTGAGGCGTCGCTCCCGAATCCCCGGTCGGAAGACTCTCTCCTGGGTCGTTTGCCGCAGCTGCCGGTAGCTCGGGATCCGATGCAAAGATTACTGGTGGTACCGCCCGAGCGGCCATTAGCTGGGCGGCTAGAGCCTCCATGACTTCTTCCTCCCTCGCCAATACGGCATCAACCCGAGCACTATACATGACCTCGGCTGCACAAAAGAAAAAGTTTTAGTTAGCATTAACAACCCTACAAACTGAACAAAGACTTACCAAGGGTGTCGGGTAGCTCTGCCGGGACTTGGCTCAGCTGGAAGAGATACAGCATACCGTCGATCAGTAGCTTGCCCGCGTGGTATCCGGCTCCCCCGAGCTTGGAGGAGGCAGATCGGTAGCCCGGATCTGAACGAAGGTTCTTAGGCAGTTGAGGGTGATCGGGCAGGTTCTCTACCCACGCAGTAGGCCAGTTCGGCCGGGAGATGGATTGGATATAGAAAAAGTGAGATTTCCAGCCCTTATTGGATGAAGGGACCTTCTCTAAGAAGGTCGAGTTAATTCGAGCCTGGAAGTAGAAATTCCCAGGTTCTTGTTTCTTGAGATAGTAGAAATAGTGAAACACCCGAGGTTTCAGAGGGATTTTATGGGCAGTGAAGATGATCACGGTGCCACACAAGATTCGGATCGAGTTGGGGGCCAATTGAGACAAGGAAACCTGGAAGTAGCGACAGATCTCGCGAAAGAAGGGATGTAGGGGAAAGCGCAGGCCGGCCAATAGTTGATCAGAGAAGATGGTGAAATAACTTAAGGGGGGCTCGTGCGGCCGACCCCGACGGTCGAGAAGGGCCATGGCGTGGTCTTCGGGGATTAGGTAATCTATACACAGGGTTTCTAGCTGACCTAAGGTTAGTGAAGAACAGGTAGTTAAATACCAAGGCTCGGGGGGCGCAGACGATTCGGCCATCAAAACGAAGTCGGAAAAGGCACAGCAAAGGCTCGGCAAAGGAAAGAAGTACCTAAAATTGAAGTTCGCCGGAAGCACTGTTGGCCGGAATCGAGAAGGTCGGGTGGCGGAGATCGGACAAAAGTCAGAGAGAAGGCAAAGGTCGGGATAAAAAGGGGTAAAATGAGGAGTTAAGTCTATTTATACCATCGGTAAAACTAGGAAGGCCGTCCGATGGAGGAAAGGAAAATGGCGGGGCGGACTCCTCACCGTCCGATCTCTGCCATTTCCCAGACCTCGAAGCTTCACTCGCACGTCGCACGAACCATACCAGTGACGCTTCATTACCAGAGATCTCCAGTCGGGAAATGACACGTGGCCTTGCATTAATGGGGATTTGATGGAGGATACGACATTTAAAGAAGAGGATTAACCGTACGATGTGACACGCGGGAAGACGAAAAAGAGGCAAGCCGACCGAGTAGGGAGCCTAGTCAGTCGGACCGAACTCCTCCTTCGACTAGACTTGAAAGGAAGGCTTGTGATCCGGGTGAATGATTTCTTAGAAGGTTCAAGGGCTCGGTCGGGTTCGATTGCCGCTCCGAACTTGTAGCAAATAAGCCGGGCCATGGGTCACCCGAGGCCTGGCACTCGAGGTCGGACACTCGAGGTCGGGACACTCGGGGTCGGTCCCCCGAGGTCGGAACACTCGAGGTCAGGACACTCGGGGTCGGTCCCCCGAGGTCGGAGCACTCGAGGTCGGTCACCCGAGGTCGAGCACTCGGGGTCGGTCACCCGAGGTCGGGCACTCGGGGTTGGTCATCCGAGGTCGGGACACTCGGGGTCGGTTACCTGAGGTCGGGCACTCGGGGTCGGCCCTCGGAGTCAGGCACTCGCGATTACGCTAGGATGACTGAACAATTATAGGTCATTCCTATCAAATAGTCAGAGGACAACCCCCCCAGCATAATCATTACCTGACAGAGCCGTCGAGAGTTAAGGGGGGACAGAAGAGATAGATTAGGCAGGGTGTCAGGCGGCTGTGGCAGTCTCACAGCATTAATACGGCTGTCACTATCACAATCTATCAACTGACCCTCCCTTAATGAGATTTGCCAGCCCTGACACAGCAGAGAGTTACCTCTCCCCTATATAAACCCCCCATATGACTCTGCAGAAAGGATCGTTGTCATTTTGCAACCACCCTACCATTTTGTGAGCCCTGATTTGGTCCGAGCCGAGTGACTTAAGCCAGCATCCTCTTTGAGCTCGAGTCCTATTCCGAGCCCCAGCAGACCAGGTCATCTTGATCAGACCGAGTCATCCGAAGGAAAACCGATCTTCGCTTGTCGACAGGATCAGCCGTATTACAATTTCGTCGGATTCAACGGTGAATACGATAAGATCGCAATTGCGACGATACCCGACGGTTCACCGTACACTTTAGGGTATAGTTTTGTTTGGGGCGGCGGTCGGAGGCCGCCGATAGTGTCCGATCGACTATTAGATGACTCGTCGGTCATCGTCGATAAGTGGGACAGAGGTACAGAGTTCCTTTGTGGGACAGAGGATCCAACCTCTATGAATAGAGAGATTCGATCCCTATAAATTAGCCTTTAATTGTTATAATTCATCTATTAAGTGAATGAAAGTTGTCATAGTATCAAAGCCCTCGTTTTAAGAGTTTTAGATCCCCCCCTCCCCTTGGAGTTCTAGGTCACTGCAAATTACAAGCTTAGTCTGGTTTCCTTAGTATTTTGGTTGAGGTTGCACGATATTTTCGAAGGAGAGATCTCACTTAATCCTGTCGCCGAGCGAAATGGAGCCGCAACCGGATGACGGTGTAGAGAGGAGTGACGTGGATGCCGACGGGATGTCCTCGCTCCAGAATGACTCAGCAAGTGGGGGGGGTCCTCCGACCGAATGGAAGAAGAAGTAGCCTGGTGGATCTCCGACGGGATGACCTGAACCTGCTGGAGAAGATGACCGTTAGCAACCTAGCCGGGAAGCGTCCCGGCAAGGCCCTCCGACGGTCAAGTCAGTACTCCGGTGAACAAGCAAATAGAGGAGCACTGTAGACGAGAGGCTCTGCGCGCGTACCTGATAATGAGGAGGGGAGGGGCTTATATAGCCGGGGAAAAGGACCAAGTCTGACCCGTGTCAGGATTCTCTGACTTGGTGTCAGGATTCTCTGACGGGATCAGGGACTATTGTATGCTTATGTCGATTTGTAGCCAACATTCCTTGTCGCATACTGTTTGTCTTATGTGAGGACAAAGACAGGTTTCTGTACGTCTCTGACAGGCGCCGCCTGACACCAACGGCGCGATAGGACGGCGTGCCAGGGAGTGTCAGTTCACACGAGTGGTGACAGCCTGTTATCTGCAGCTGGTGCAGGTGTATTTTGTCGTTATCCCTGGGTGATTTTGGGAGAGAGTGCCCGAGTGGGCGCCGGGCGTGCAAGCCTGGGGGACTATGTATGTGAAGGGTTGCCGGGCGGATGCACCCGAACGATTAGGCGTGTAGCCCTTATGTGGCCGGGCGGCAGTACCCGACTAAACGAGGTATAATAACCTTATGATGGCCGGCCGGGATTGACCGGCCGGATGAACCGCTACATTTATTCTGACCGGCCGCCTTGAGTCCGACCGTCCGGCATAAACCCTGGGACTGGCTAGGGTGTGTCAAGCTGGCTACCCGTACAATGACATGGACCCTGAAGTTGGCCAGGCCATGTTGCCACGTTGGCTGTTCATACGGTGACAAAGATAGGGCGGGATCAATAGCCTTCCCCTCAAGTCTAGTCGAAGGAGGCGATCAGTCCGACTGACTGGACTACAAGTGGGTACAACCATTCTGTGGCCGAGCGATTTTGCCCTTTTAATATCCGGCCGGCTTAACACGATGCTCAACAGCCGGCGCTGTGTATGCTTGCCCTGTTTGGGCGGAAGGAGATTGTCAGTCGAGAGGGGCGTGGGCCGCCACGCACCTGACTCTTTTTTTTTTTAACGAGGCCGTCCGGCTGGACGAAGCATGATGGAGGAGCGTGGGCCGCCGCGCATCCCCGACTAGCAATTGACATGATGAAGATGTCCAGGCGGATGAAGATTTTGACTGGAGGAACGTGGGTCGCCACGTCCTCGTGCATTGTCCTGCGTACGCAGGATAACTATTCCCGACTGAAGGGAGCGTGGGTCGCCACGCGTCCGTACATTGTGAATGCGTCCGACCGGACGAATATTGTTAGTCGATGAGAGATATGCTGAATATGTTTGGGCGGGAGAGCGATTGCCTTAAGTCGCAAGAAATGTGGAGTGTCACGCGCCCCCAGACGATTTTCTCGTGATTGCCCGAGTCAGTCAATTAATGGAGACGCGACATTCTAAATCGAATGAGGTGATGTGACACGCCCGAGGCGACCGGCGCCTTAACGGCATCACCTCCGCTTTAATGATCCGGGCCACGTGGCGCACGCTGGTTCACCGACTGGGATGCGATTTATCCCCATGATTACGAGCTTTTAATGGCCATTAACGCGCGTAATTCTTTCCGCCACGCGGCAGCTTCCGGCTGGCCGACACGACGACGCGCCCTGTCGCCGTTGCAGGCGACGTCAGTGCCTGCGGCGCGTCTTTTCGAGGCTGATCATGGGACGCCTCAACGGCATGGATGAGGCGATCTCTGTACGCGTGGATCGCCATCGGACGGTCTCCCTTCTTTCGGCCTAACTATAAATAGGCCTCCCTCTTTGCCGAAACCCTCATTTGCTTCTCCACTGTTCTCCCTCTAACTCGGTGCTTCTCGCTGCTCGCCGCCGTCTTCGCGTGTCGCCGTCGCCCTCGTGCTTCTCCGCCGGTTAATCCTTTCCACCACCACCTACGGTCAGATTCTCCCTTTTCTTCCCTTTCTTTCTGCTCCATGGCTGCCCCTACGTGGTATACCTCTGTCGAGTCTTCCCTTCACGACGAGACCGTCTCCGATCTCCGACTGGCCTATGACATCCCTGAAAACTACCACATTGCCGTTCCTACAAAGGCTGACAGGCCACACAAGCCCCCGGCCGGCTTCTTTGTGTTTTTCCGGGACCAATATACGTCTGGCCTGCGCTACCCTCTTCATCCCTTTATTGTAGACTTCTGTAACTTTTTCCATGTGCCTACCTTCCAGCTTTCTCCCAACGCCGTTCGCATATTGTGTAACATAATAGTTCTCTTTACCCTTTACCGAGTCCCCCTCCGACCGGAGGTTCTTTACTTCTTTTACTACCCGAAGAAACAGGAGGCCGGGAATTTCTTTCTCCAAGCCCGGGCCAAATTATCCATAGTGGAGAATATTCCTTCCTCGAATAAGGGATGGAAAACCCATTTCTTCTTCATAAGCCCTCCTTCTAGCGCCAAATTTGATCCTGTCGCCGAGCGAAATGGAGCCGCAACCGGATGACGGTGTAGAGAGGAGTGACGTGGATGCCGACGGGATGTCCTCGCTCCAGAATGACTCAGCAAGTGGGGGGGTCCTCCGACCGAATGGAAGAAGAAGTAGCCTGGTGGATCTCCGACGGGATGACCTGAACCTGCTGGAGAAGATGACCGTTAGCAACCTAGCCGGGAAGCGTCCCGGTAAGGCCCTCCGACGGTCAAGTCAGTACTCCGGTGAACAAGCAAATAGAGGAGCACTGTAGACGAGAGGCTCTGCATGCGTACCTGATAATGAGGAGGGGAGGGGCTTATATAGCCGGGGAAAAGGACCAAGTCTGACCCGTGTCAGGATTCTCTGACTTGGTGTCAGGATTCTCTGACGGGATCAGGGACTATTGTATACTTATGTCGATTTGTAGCCAACATTCCTTGTCGCATACTGTTTGTCTTATGTGAGGACAAAGACAGGTTTCTGTACGTCTCTGACAGGCGCCGCCTGACACCAACGGCGCCGCCTGACACCAACGGCGCGACAGGACGGCGTGCCAGGGAGTGTCAGTTCACACGAGTGGTGACAACCTGTTATCTGCAGCTGGTGCAGGTGTATTTTGTCGTTATCCCTGGGTGATTTTGGGAGAGAGTGCCCGAGTGGGCGCCGGGCGTGCAAGCCTGGGGGACTATGTATGTGAAGGGTTGCCGGGCGGATGCACCCGAACGATTAGGCGTGTAGCCCTTATGTGGCCGGGCGGCAGTACCCGACTAAACGAGGTATAATAACCTTATGATGGCCGGCCGGGATTGACCGGCCGGATGAACCGCTACATTTATTCTGACCGGCCGCCTTGAGTCCGACCGTCCGGCATAGACCCTGGGACTGGCTAGGGTGTGTCAAGCTGGCTACCCGTACAATGACATGGACCCTGAAGTTGGCCAGGCCATGTTGCCACATTGGCTGTTCATACGGTGATAAAGATAGGGCGCGATCATCACTATTCCAATAATTTTTTTCTTGAACCCATCTTCTCTCGTGGTGTTCTTCTCGTTTGCTAAAATGGTTGATAGGAATCCTGAGTTTTGTATTAAATTTATGGGAAAATATTTTTCAATTTCAATTATTTGTTACTGAAAAAGAATTGTGGGGGCATATGATGACACTAATCCGACTCCTACAGATGCTACTAAGTAGTCCAATAGAAGATTAAAGATGCTAAGCTGATATCTTAAATTATTACAGATGCTCATCAGAGAGGTTTTTCCTCTAATACATCATCATCCAAGTAAACTGGATCTGATTATTAACTGATTATTTTTATTTTATTGTCTATATCTTTTTTTAAAAAAATATTTAAATTAAAATAAAAGTATTATATATTATTATCTCTATTAGGTGAGTTTATTTATAAGTTGCATATGTAAATACAATTTGAGCTCTTAAAGTGACCTAACTTATGTTTATTGGGTTTCGGATTATTAAATACGGGTTCAATGTATAGAACCTTTTAGATCAATCTGTTATTATATATGGGTCGATAACATATTAAATTTCTATATAAAGGGGAGGTCCCCAAGGATTTAGGGGATCCATTTTGACCTTATTTCGTGTTCCCCATTGATAAGAAATTTTACGGCGCCGTCAACCCTAAGCCGCTTGAAAGATTCTTCTTCTTATTTCCGCTGCATCTTCTTCCACAGGGATTAAGCCGACGATGGTACGACAATGACGATGACTCTTCAATCAGATTCCTTGTCATTCAGTTTATATTATTATTTTGTTATGTCATTATTCGAAGAAACAATAGATTCATACTCATATATATCTTGAGAAAAGTTTTCTCTTTCAAATTCTTAATTATTTTGTTTCTAGAATTTATGCGGTTAGGAGAAAACTCAAGTTCTATCAATTGGTATCAAAGTTTTGGCTTTGTTTTATTATTTTTTTATGACAATAAAGTTTAAATTTTTCGTCGATTTATTGTTTGTATGCTAGATTAAGTTTTCCTAATATAATATAATTTTTGATCGTCGAAAATTGTATAAGAAGATTATAGGATATACTTGTTTTCTAAATTTTTCGTATTTCTAAAAAGAATATAAAAAACGACGAAAGAATCATCACGTTTAACCTATTTTTCAGTCGAATCATGAAGATTAAATCGATTGGCTTAGTTGGCTGATCGATTATTAAATCTAAAATAGTGAATAGAAATAATAAAAAATCAAATAATCATTCGATTAATAATTTTAATTGGCTTAATTTTGAGAAGAATTAATCAATTGAAATTATTTATTATGTTTATTATGTTAAAACAGTCTTCGAAATATTTCTAAACCAAACTGTTTCGAACAGTAAAACAAAATAAAATAAAATAAATAAATAAACGGCTTTGCAGAAATAATAAATTAAAATAACTTCAATTGATTAATACATTAAATACGTGAATGAAATATATATATATATATATATATATATATATAATATATATATATATATATATATATATATATATATATATATAAGGCTAATGCATTAAATATTTTTCTTTTAGTGCATAATAATTAAGGGATTAAATAGTATTATTCAATATTATTTTATTATAAAATTGTAATGAATAATTTCTAAAGAAGGTTCTAGGAATTGTATATATTAGGGTTTTAGATCTATTGGAAGGTTCTAGGAATTGTATATATTAGGGTTTTAGATCGATTGGATTATACCATTCGATTACCGTATGATATCAATTGATTAATAAATTTAATTTGGAGGTATTAAGACTTATTAAGAAATTATCTGTTCGGTTAAATTTTCTAGAATTTTTTTGGGTATATCTACACAACATGCTACTAAGTTGAACTATTGTATCGACCCAAAGGAAGACACCTTAGTAGACTTAGTATATTTTGCGTTGGTAGACGTATATCTATGCTAAGAGTAATCAACCCAAATGAAGATTACTTTTATGTCAGATATATGTTTAAGATAGCTTCCAACTATTGAAAAAAATTTATTTATTGTTCTGATCATGCACAAAATATGTCGGTCCAAAAAAAAATATATTACGTGGCAGATTAAAGTTGTTGTAAGCTATGAACCAAAATATATAACTCATATAAAGTTTCATATTATGCACACAATAGGTTGGCCCAAAAGAAGACACACTATGTGGCTAATTAAAGTTTGAGTTATATCATAGAGTACCACTAACAAATTATATTTTAATCCATAGATTAAAATTCAATGTTGTATTTGGTATCTCACAAGGAGTACATTTATATGCATTTAAATTTTAATTATTTGTATAATATTATTACATATTTATATGTTTTTGGCTTTAGTTAAATCGTGAACTCAAATACATTTTCTCTATAATTTCAGTGCAATCTGTTACTGTTAGCATTAATAGCATGCCAACATTAACTGGTTCGAATTTTGTTGAATGAAAAGAATACGTGATTGTAGTTTTAGCTGCATGGACTTAGACTATGCATTAAGGAATGATCGCCCCACACCTTTGGCCATTGCTAGCACTATAGAGCAGAGGGTTGAATTCCGGCTATGGGAGAAATCAAATTGTATGAATCTAAGCATCATAAAGCTTTCCATACCAACACAAATAAGGGGATCAATCACGGAGAGAGAAGATGCTAGGAGTTTTCTTAACCAACTGACAAACCGATTCACCTTAAATGAAAAGGTCGAAACTACCACATTTCTTACGAAGTTGGCAACCATACGGTATAATGGTAAAGGAAACATAAGAGAGTACATTATAGCGACAAGTCTGAAAGCACTAAAACTCGATATGTCTGAGAGTATGTTGATGCATTTCATCTTGATGTCTTTGCCTGCACGGTTCACTCCTTTTAAGATATTGTATAATACTCAAAAAGAAAAGTGGACACTGAATGAGCTTATTACTCAATGCGTGCAAGAGGAGGGGAGACTAAAGATTGAGACATCTGAGAGTGCTCATTTAGCATCTGGTTCTCAAAGTATGAGCAAGAAGCGAAAAAGGACCAATAACAAAGGAAAAGGAAAACAAACTGTAGATTTGGAGGCAATGACCATAAGGAGCACAAGAAGCAGGATAAGGAATCCACTTATTTCTTTTGCAAGAAGAAAGGCCATATAAAGAAAGACTGCCTCAAGTACGCCAACTGGCGTATAAACAAGGGTAAACTTTTCAACTTTGTTAATTCGGAAGTCAATCTAGCTATTATACCCACTGACATTTGGTGGATAGATACTGGTGCTGCTACTCATATAAGTGTCATTATGCACGGTTGTCTCAGGAGCCAACTTCCACTTGATGGTGAAAGATAGATCTATACGGGGAATGGAAAGAAAGTTGCAATGGAGTCTATCGGTGTTTTTAGGCTTTATTTAGGAATTGATGTTTATTTGGATTTAGAGAATACATTCATTGTATCGTCTTTCAGATGGAATTTAATTTCAATTTCTTATTTGGACAAACCAGGTTATTCTTATTCATTTGGAAATAGAATGTTTAGTATTTTCTTTATTCAGTTTTGATTGACAATGGTTTCATGGTTGATAAGCTTTATAAATTAAATATCTTTACTCCTACAGTTGGCAACGTAATAATGCATAGTATATGTACAAAACGTAAATTGACCATCGAGAATTCCTTTATGTTGTCGCATAGACATTTAGGACATATATCTAAACTACGTCTAGAAAAGTTAATGTCACATGGAATTCTTGATTCCCTTAACATGTCAGACTTTGATGTCTGCATAAAGTGTGTTAAGGGGAAGACAACTAACAAAAGGAACAATGGATTTAGCCATTGTAGTTGTTAGGACCAGTAGGAGAGCTAGAGGGGGTGATTAGCTCCAATCTTTGCTCATTAATGATTTGTTGCGGCGAAAGACTTGAGCAACACTAACATCTTGATTTTACTTGGTATCCACCTCCTTGAGGTGACTAATCCAAGGATCCGTTCTCCTCACTCTCTCATACACTATGAAAGATCTCATTCTTGAGGTGGAGAAATCTCTTACAAGTTTACAAGAAGATAAACAAGAAACTCACGCAAATACAATAGAAATCTTACAAGATTTACACAACTTAGCTCTCTTTACTTTTCTTGCTTTCTTCAAGCTTGGAATCACATCTTGATCCTTGGAAATGCAACAACACTAAGCTCCAAGGCCTCACTTGAAATAACAATGAAGGAGGAGGAGAATCATCGAAGAGTTGCGTGAGCGATCAGCTTCAAACCTACGTAAAAATCCTATATACCCGACGCCTAGGGTTCCCTAACTGATTACCCAATCGATTACCATGTCAGACTTAGCCGTTCAACGACTTTTTTGAAGCTTAATCAATTAGCTAATAAATTAAGAAGTTCTTAATCGATTGCTGAATCGATCAGCTTAATCAAAACTGCTATAATCGATTACCGGACACCTTAATCAATTGACCAATCGATTACCGGACACCTTAATCGATTGACCAATCGATTAAGAGAAGGTTGAATCGATTACCCAATCGATTTAGCCAACTTCTGTTCTCGCAACTCATTTCTCTCAATTGATTACTCAATCCATTACGGTTTGTCTTAATCAATTACCCAATTGATTACGGTCTGCCTTAATCAATTACCCAATTGATTACGGTCCACTTTCTGTTCTTGCGAGACAACAACCCAACCGATTACCCAATTGATTACTCAACCCTAACTTGTTTAGCTCAAGTCTAGGATTCCTTTACCTAACCCCGGTCAACCATGACCTGTTAGGACTTCCTTACCAAGTGTCCGATCATCCCTTTGATCGACTTAGATTTTTCCTTGCCTAGTTCCCAACTAGGACTTAACCTAGTTCCCAACCAGGTTTGCCTAACACTCGAGTTAGGTCTAGTCTCTCGGTAGACTTCCACCTTTCCAATGTGCGATCTCTCCGATCCACCTAGACTTCACCTAGTCCCACTAGGTGTGCCTAGTCCCACTAGGACTTTTCCTGTGTCAGCGTGCGATCTCCCCGATCCACCTGGAATTCACCTAGTCCCACTAGGTGTACCTAGTCCACTAGGACTTTTCCTGTGCCAGCGTGTGATCTCCCCGATCCACCTGGACTTCACCTAGTCCCACTAGGTCTCTTCTAGTCAACCTTGACCCACTTGACTCATACGATATTCAAACATCATTATCAAACATCGAAACATCCAAACTTAAACTCGCCAAGCTTACCAGACATAAGCTCACCTGAGCCTAGTCAAACTAGGTTAGCCCCGACCTAACAAAGATTGCACCAATAATCTCCCTCTTTTTGATATTTGACAATATGTTTGAGAAGGACTAATCCCTATTAGCGTTTCAATCTCTCCCCCCTTTGACCTACATCAAAAACTCTCTCCGAGAGTCTTTATGGTCAAAGACATGCCTAATGAAAGACCTATACCTTTCATTTGAACCCATGCTCAACCTTGAGCATTTATCGTGATGAAGATTCCCAATCTTCATTCTTTCACTTACCCCAAAAATAAAAATTTAAACATATGTTTTTAAGGAAGACCACCCCCTTAAGACATGCTTTGAACCTCTATCATTGCACCAACAATGGTTTTTGAATTCCTAAACCTTTAGAAAAACTCACTCGAAGTTATGAGATTTTGAGATTCAAAAACTTGACCCAAAACCTCTCTTAAACCCTATAGTTTTCACCAAACCAATTCCCTTTGTGATTTCATAAAGAAATTTACCCAAATATACTTATAAAAGTATTCCAAAGAACTAGGGATTGTTAGGTTACTCAAAATTGGGTTATAGGACTAAAATCAACCAGTTTCAATCATTCGAATCGATTGATGTTGGGTATCAATCGATTAAGCTATTCTTTAATCGATCATCTGAACGATTACGACTGCCATTAATCGATCAACGGATCGATTACGTGAGCTTCTGTGCTCGTAAAAAAGGTTCACCAATCGATTGACCAATTTATTGGTTGATGCCCTAATCGATCACCTGATCGATTGGGAGTTTCTGATTTCTGAAAACAATTTCAGATCGAATTTCAGAAACTCCTACATAATTCTACAAATTTTGAAAAATCCTAAAATTTTGTGTAAACATTATTTATGACATATACTATCAGGAAAAAATAGTTTTCTATAAAAATAACTTCCTTTTTCAAAATTTGACACAAAAATTAGAAAATATTGAGATACTTCAATGTTTACTCTATTTTGTATTCTATTCATCCATGATGAGTTCTATCAAAAGATAGTCTTCGCCAAGGTTTTCCAAGATAGTTTTGAAATATGTTTCAAAAATAATTTCCAACCATGTTCCTCGGGCTAAATGCACATTACTTGAACAGTAGCTTTCCCAATGATTAGAGTTCATTTACACTCATGTTTTGATGAACCTAAAACTCAATAAGATGCACATTCATCAACATCTTGAGTTTGTTGGGACCTTGTCGTTTAGCTAGAGGGGGTGAATAGCTACTTTTCGATCTTCTTCCTACAACGGTTAGAAGTGCAAGCGGAAAACAAAAATAATAAACTAAAACAATCACTAACACAAACCGTTTACGTGGTTCGGAGATAAAGCTCTTACTCCACTGCTGTCCGTAAGGTGGATGATCCCGATCCTTCGATGGATGACTCCCCAGAGCACCTCCGGCTAGCTCTTGTCGCTCCTTGTGGGTGGAGAAATCTCGCCACAAACCCTCGACAATACCTGAGCACTAGAAGACTATTAATAAGCTCTAACCAAGCTTATTTCGTCAAGAACTCTCAGCCAAAATCAAGATCTCTTAAATAGAGCTCTTGGCTGAAATGACCGTTACCAGTCGACTGGTCAAGCACCAGTCGACTGGTCCCACTTGGATTCGAACGTTACAGCCCAACGTTTGAATTCCAGCCGCCATCAGTCGACTGGTCCTTGGATCAGTCAACTGATCTTTCTGTGGACTTCATCAGTCGACTGATCTAAGCATCAGTCGACTGGTCCACCCTTGAACCTAAGGTTTCTCTTCCCGAGTACATTTCTCTCAGCACTCAAACCCTAGGATTTCCCGAGTACACTTCTCTCAACACTCGAACTCTCACGACTTAGCTGACTCTTCATCTAGCAGACTCGACCTGTTGCCTTCAAGCCTTCTTCGACTTTGGCTATTAAATATGGCAAATTAAAAACCGATAGAATAAATTTTTTCGAAAAATATATTGAAAGGTTTAGGATTTATCAGACCGGGGTAAAAAGGGTTTCGGGTAAACTCTTAAATTACGAGAGGGTAATTAATTTAACCCTAAAGATTTTTGTGAAAGATTATACTAAATAGGAGGTTCTAATGACTAAAACTCTTACCCTAAGGGTAAGGTTTAAATTTTTGAAAATTAGAGGACCTTTCTGCAAAAGACTCCCTCCCTTTATTATAACTTCTTCCCGAGCCCGAGCCCTAGCCGTAGCCACCAAACTGCTACGTTTTCTTCTTCCTCCCCTCGCGAAGCCCGCAGTTAGCGCCCGATGTCCCTTCTCCTTCCCCGATGGTTCTACCTATACAAGGGGATTTGGTCGTCGCCGGAGCCACCGGTCAGGTGGGAGCCGTGCCCTATTTCTCTTCGACACCACATCATTTTCCTCCTCCCCGATCTGCTTTGAGTGATTGAAGTCGACACCATCGACCCCTATGTCGTCATCCCTTCGGATGGGTTGGGTGCAAACGTTCGATCGTCGGCCTCTCATCGTCGGTGTCGATCCTACTCTCCTCCCTGATTTGAGCGACCATCATCGAAACCTTCTCACCATCGGTGTCGTGCATCGCTGCCACATTGATCCAGCGGCTATAGGGTAAGAAAGTAAATCAATTTGGGGTTTGTATGTTGTGTATTGAATCCTGGTTAGCTTCATCACGATAGCATTCATTGTAGTTTTGTGCGTTTGAGGATCATCACTGGTGTTGTGCCGTAATTCTCCATTTTGTGTTTATCACTGGAAGTAGCTGTCACAAGGTAAATTCTATTCCCGCAACCTGCTTTTGGGATTACTAATCTAGTTCGGTTCTGGATCTAGGGTTGGCTGATAAGAGTCTTCAGTGGCCAACCTGTTGATTGAGCAAAGGATTGCTTGCTCCAGCCAAATCCCAAGTAAGTCTTAGATTTATTCCATGGCTGATTGGGGGTAATTGGGATAAATTGCTCATGTATGGGGTTAGATCGGTAAGGGTGATTGGGTAGGTCATTCTTTTGATCTTGCTACTGTTGGAAATGCTCATGTTGTGTCCACTATTATAAATTGAATCTGTGATGGTGGTTTTTCTGATGATCATTGGAGTTCACTTAGGTTTTCTATTACTTGCTTTTGGTCATATGTTTCTGATCGTTATGGATTATAGGTTGACTTCATTTTTGAGGAATTATGGTAGCTTTGTATTCACGATCTTGTGGTGTGTTACTATATGTTATAACGGAAAGTTTATGCTGATCAGTAGGAATGAATGCTTGTTTCGATCTGACAGTAGGTTTAGAGTTAAACTTGGGTTTGGATTAGGGTTTTCCATAGCAATTCAATTGAGTAGCTCCTAATCTGATTCTGTTCAGATTTATGCTTTTGATAACAAGCCTATTGTGGTTGGGTTCTGTTCTCCATTGGGATTTCATTTTTGTAATGGGCTTGGTGTGGATCAGAAAATGAATTTCGGTATTGGATTTGGAGTTCTTATGGAAGATAATTTCAAACTGGGATGTTGGTACTTTGATTGGTTTTGAATCTTCTTACCAAGAGTTCTAAGATTGAGTTTCATGTGAGGAAGCTGTTGGGTTAATCCGAATATGATTTGGTGGCTAGTTTGGTTGGCATCAATTGTATTGATGACTTATATTATGTTTCATGGATACAGGATATTGATTTGAGCAGTTGGTTGCGGACTATTGTGGGACAGAGGGTTCCATTCGCTTTCAGACTACTACTCTCTGGAGGCGGGTACCCCTTGACTTATCTTGTTGATATTGTCATATTGCTATGCATGGTTTGTTATAGATAACAGTAAGTTATATGATATATCTGCCTTAGTATAGCTGTATTTGATACATGTTGTTTATCCTTGAGGTTATCTTTCTTTTGGCTTCATACAGTCTCAATAGTTGCTATATCTGCCTTAGTATTCCTGTATTTGATATCTGTTGCATATCTTTGAGGTTATCTCTCTTTTAGCCTCATACAGTCTCAGTAGTGGTTATGCGTATATATATTTGGGCATAGATGTAGTGATATGCTCCCTTCGCATTTAACATTGATGGATCATTGGTTATTTCGCTAGTTTACCTAGTAGGTTACTTGTATCCCATAATATAGGATTCAGACCTATACCTAGCACACTGAGGTGTTAGTTGAGGACTTGGTGGGTGTTATATGTGTTTGGGTTATACACCATCCTTGCATTGTTGCATGTCGGCGATCAGCGACTCCCTTGTGGTTGAGCCTATCGTCTTCCGGTACACGATATGCGCACCGGGCCACTCATGGGTTAGTGGATACCGTAGGGTGTGTGCATTTGTCCTGTATTGCTCCGTTCGACCACTATTTGGAGGGTGGTTCTAGGCATGGTAGCAGCTAGGGATCCCTTCTCGTACTGATCTACGAGGAGATGAGAGCTAGACTCCCCCATTGCTTGGGGTAGGAGCGTAGTCTCCGCCAGCATCCTGTCCACCCGATCACTCAGGAGCAGTGATGGTAGGGTGCATACAGGTTGTCACAGCTCTACCCACGCGGACGTTGTGGACGATGTCTTGACTGGGACTAGGGGGTGACACATGTCATTGCACCATGTGCATATTTTTGCATCGTACATTGTTTGCTGCATTTGATTTCTGCTCTTAATTGACATGCATATACTGGAGATTTGTCTACTTTGGATATATGTTATACTGGTTCCATAGGGATTGATTTCACCCCTTTGCAGGAGAGATGGATTCGGGTATGTACCTGTATTTAGTATCTTCAGTATACCCTTTCTGATTGTTATATGAGACTGTATTAGCGTAGACCCTTATTGTTATTGTAACGCCCTATGCATATCTGTTGGGTATTCACTGAGTTTATGGACTCACACCGTTGCCATATGTTTTTATTTCAGGTTGAGATACTTGGAGTCGCCAGAAGAGCCCAGCAGCCAGTCCCTACCCATCGCGACGACAGGGTTTTGGTTTTGTACTTGGCGATGTATTTATTTCATATTTCTTTTAGGACTTTGTATATGTCTTGTGAGTGTTGTAGTGTGCCCTAAGGGGCTTATGTATTTGTTGATTTGTCGTAAGTCGGACCGATCCGCAGTCAGGTATGATTTACTTAGTTGTCTGGTGCTTTTATGTTGTGTTTATCTATTTTGGAGGCCTGAGGCCAAATATATATTGCGTGGGATGTTTGTATTGTGTAAATTGTCCGTCGAACAGGGGAGGTGCTGTCCGATTTTATATTGGACCAGCGGCTCCTAGATCTCGGGGCGTGACATTGGCTCTCGTCCCTCGAATGCATGTAAGCCCATGGCTCATCTCACCATGTCATCCTTCGTGTATGCCTCGAAGTTCGCTTCCCTCGGCTCATCGTCCCTGCTTTGTCCATGGTCCCTCGGATGCATACAAGCCCACGACTTGTCTCCTCATATCATCCTTCACCGAACTCGAACCCGTCCAGCTAAGTCCATGTGTATCCTGCAAACCTGCACACTTAAATACACACATCAAACACAAGGGTGAACATAACTTAAACCCTTTGCCCAAACATCAAAACACATGGTCACTCCGGACCATAGATTGCCCCAACAATCTCCCCCTTTTTGATGTTTGGCAATACGTTTAAGTTGGGGAAAACAAATAGCAAATACAATGCTAATAACCATTTGGACTTACATTGCCAAGGCTTCACCTTGGACTTATACCGTCAATGCGCATGCAATGCAAACATGCATGGATCCTATCACAAGGCATCCCCACACCTAAACCTCCCCGATGAGTTTAGGACTTTTACCAAACCGGACTTTTTAAGACCTCTCCAAGGCTCCCTCTATATTGGACTTACAAAAGCTTTTTAAGAACCTTCCCAAGGTTCCCCCTTTGCCACCAAATGAGCAACAATGCTCCCCCTTTACTTAATCTCCCCCTTGACCTAGGATTTCTTGCAAAGGCGTGTTTATTTTTCCACTTAAACATAATACTTCTCCCCCTTTGCCACACATCAAGAGGACTCTAACAATTTTCCTCTTATTAGATCCTTTAACCTCTAATGATCATAAACAAAGTGTATTATCTCCCCATAAGATTATACACTTGTTTTACATTATTACGACACTTTTTGACTGCTGAAAAATAGTTTCAGCCTATATCAGTCGACTGAGACAGTTACCAGTCGACTGGTGCCTTCGAACTGCAAACCCACAGATACCCTAATTCCAGCCATTTCGGCATTTCTAACCCACATTCAGAAATGCACTAGAAATTCCACAATTCTCCAAAAATTCATAAATTTTGTGGAGAAGTTTATGGTACCCGTATCTACTTAGAAAAAATACATTTAAAAATATATCTATCACCAATCCCAAGATTGATATAAAATCCAACACTATCTAAATGGTTCAATTGAACCTTGATCTAAAATCCTAATTTTGACTTCCTCTTGATGTATCTTCCCCAACCAAACCACAATGCATCCCTAGCATTGATTTACATGGCATCTATATATCACAAACTAACTTCCATGCAATATGCCCCCAATGTCATATTTTATGCATGATACTCAAACTCAATGTGCCAAATCCCTAGGATTGAGACTCCAAATCCGTCTCCATATCCTTTGGCACACTCCATGACCCATCTAGACTTCCGAGAGAAATCCTCCTGGGATTGATAGACCATGGGTCCCAACTTGACTCCTGGAGCTCCCCCTTGAGCTCTTAGCCTTAGCCACCTCCCTAGGTGACTCATTTATAAACGCAAGGTCACACCGGTGTACTTCCGGTGACTTTTGGCCTACAACCTTAACCTTATTAACCTTGGACACCTTGTCCTTGGTTAAGCACTTCTTCCCTTTAACTTTGGACAACTTGTCCTTAGTTAAGGTCTTTTCCCCCTTACATGGCACTCCCTTTCCATTCTTGGACTTTTCCTCCTTGCCATAGTTATATGCTACCCTTGCATATTTCTTTTTATTAACATTGGATAACTTAGATCGGTATCCTAAACCCGATCTATCATTGCTGGATTTTTGACCACCCAACACCATACCTAAACCCTTAGATCCACTAGTGAATCTATATAGGGTTTTCTCTAATTTATCAAGCTTTGCCCTAAAGCTTGATTTTCCCTTTCTAGGTTCTTAAACATAGAATCAACATGTCCACCTTGGACATTCCTAGACCTACCCATTCTAGGCATGTGTCTCCCCTTCTTGGGATTAATGTCTTGATCCTTAGGTCTAAAGGTTCTAGGTTTTTCATGATGCATTAATTCCCTAGGATTTTGATATGCAACATTAACCCTATTTTTATCATGATATCTAAAACCAAAACTATGCATAGAGGAGTTTAAATTTGAATTACATTTAAACTTAAAGTTATTAACCCCTTACCCTTGTAGCTCCCCCTTGATGTGAGCTTTTCTTCTTCTCCTTCTTCTCCCATTTCCTCAAATGCTCTAATTTCTTGAATTCTCCTTTCCTTGAGCATTTGGTGTGGTAGTGTCCTAGCTCACCACGCGTGAAGCCCCTTATATGCTTCTTCTCCTTCTTTTCCCTACAACCCATGTTAGAATTTAAAAGAATTGACTTGAATTTAGGGTTTACCTCCGTTTTCTTACCCTTCGGACACTTGTCCTTATAGTGTCCTTTTTCATTACACTCAAAGCAAATAATGTGATCCTTTGACTTTGCTTTGGTGGAGGTGGAAGCTTCTTCTTGACGTGGATGGTTCTTCAATTTCTTGTGTCACTTCACTTGAGGAGATGGATGAATCTTTTTCTTCTTTCTCCTCCTCTTCGGATGTTGAGCTTCTTTCCTCATCTAATTGGTCCTTTTCTTCTTCTTGGACCATTAAGCTCATTTCCTTGGGCTCTTCTACTACTTGAGCTTGTGTAGGATTTTGATTTAAAGCTATCATCTTGCTCCATAGCTCGTGAGCATTTTTGTATTGACCTACACCACTATTTATATCATTAGGCAAAACCTTAAGTAATATTGAAATTACCTTCTCATTTACCTTTAATTGAGTTTGTTGCTCCTTGGTTCAATATCTTGGTCGGAGCTTCTTCCCATGCTTATCCTTCAGGGGTTCAAATGGATATTTTAGTGCGATCATTAAATCCCAATCCATGTTGAACCATACCTCTATCCGCATCCTCCAATAATCGAAACACTCTTGGTCGTAAGGAGGTGGAATGTTAATGTCGGCGTTCTTCACGCACCATTTCCTCTAGCTTTTTGCTCTCCCGACGGTTAGTCCGTAGACGAGCGACCCCGGCTCTGATACCACTTGTTGGGACCTTGTCATTTAGCTAGAGGGGGGTGAATAGCTACTTTTCGATCTTCTTCCTACAACGGTTAGCAAGCACAAGCGGAAAACTAAAACAATCGCTAACATAAACCGTTTACGTGGTTCGGAGATAAAGCTCCTACTCCACGGCTGTCCGTAAGGTGGACGATCCCGATCCTTCGGTGGATGACTCCCCGGAGCACCTCCGACTTGCTCTTGTCGCTCCTTGTGGGTGAAGAAACCTCACCACAAACCCTCGATAATACCTGAGTTCTAGAAGACTACTAATAAACTCTAACCAAGATTATTTCGTCAAGAACGCTCAGCCAAAACTGAGCTCTCTTAAATAGAGCTCTTGGCTGAAATGACCGTTACCAGTCGACTAGTCAAGCACCAGTCGACTGGTCCCACTTGGATTCGAATGTTACAACCCAACGTTTGAATTCCAGCCGCCATCAGTCGACTGATCCTTGGATCAGTTGACTAATCTTTCTGTGGACTTCATCAGTCGACTGATCCAAGCATCAGTCGATTAGTCCACCCTTAAACCTAAGATTTCACTTCCCGAGTACATTTCTCTCGACACTTGAACTCTAGGATTTCCCGAGTACACTTCTCTCAGCACTCAAACCCTCATGACTTAGCTGACTCTTCATCCAGCAGCCTCGACCTGTTGCCTTCAAGCCTTCTTCGACTTTGGCTCTCGCCCCTCGGATGCATGCAAGCCCACGGCTCGTCTCCCCATGCCATCCTTCACGTATGCCTCGAAGTTCGCTTCCCTCAGCTCATCGTCCCTGCTTTGTCCACGGTCCCTTGGATGCATACATGCCCATGGCTTGTCTCCTCACACCATCCTTCACCGGACCCAAAGCCGTCCAACTAAGTCCATGTGTATCCTGCAAACATGCACACTCAAATACACACATCAAACACAAGAGTGAACCTAACTTAAACCCTTTGGCCAAACATCAAAACACATGGCCACTCCGGACCATAGATTGCCCCAACAGAGTTTTATCCATCAACCTAACATCTCACTTGTTTCTAATATGACTCAACACACACACAAGTCAACTTATGGTTTCTGTGAGATGTATAAATTCGTTCTCCCTAAATTAGGGTCCATGCATCTCTATCTAGACATTATAAACTTTGATCATCCACCTAGGATGTCAATTAATGTCAATATTCTTAATTTCAATATAAATTGAATTTATGCATGATAATGACTAAGGCATGCATCATATAAATATTTTCAAAAGGAACACATTTATTACGACTAAATGATGCATGTATGACATGACACATTATATTTTCATAATAAAATATGAATAATAAATTATAATGTCATGGCATGTGATAGGGCATATAAATTATGGCATAATAGCACCAAAAAATGCCTAGATTTCCTATCTAAGTACTAATAACTCATCGTTAAGCCATTGATAATCCTAATTTTGCCCCTAATTTCCAAGATAATGTCGAAACTCCCCAACTTAGCATATCTTTGAATTCTAACCTAATTGTATCAACTTTCTTTAGTTCAATCTTCCAAAAATGAAATTTGGCACAATTTTACTCCCCTAGAGTGATCAAATGACTTCTTCATTTTCAAGGGTAGCAAATCCTTGAAAATGCCTCAAAGTGTCAACTTCATCAAGGTTGGGTTAACTATCCTTCCAATTTGAGTTGACACTCCCTAGACCTATCTAGGTGGCGGCGAACACACTCTTAGGAACCCAATTAGGATACTTGCTCTTATAGTGTCCTTTTTGCCTACACTCAAAATAAATAATGTGATTCTTATTTTTACAAATTAAAATTTTTATACCTTCATGTGGTGTAGAGGTGGCACTCGATTCTTCTTTTTCTTCATTAACCTCGGATGATGATGGTGAAACTTTTCTTTGATCTGACGTCAATGGAGAATTTTGCTCCCCCTCAATCCTAGAGGTAGAGGCCTCTTGAACTTCATCTTCGGATGTTGAACATCTCTCAACTTCTGAATCTTCTTCCTCCGATGAATCTCCCTCTTTAGATTTGTCTTGATTTGGTACAGTGGAGGGATCTTCATGAAGCTTTTCCAATTTGCTCCAAAGTTCTTTGGCATCTTGAAATTCTCTAATTTTGTCCAAGATGGTGCTTGACAATAAATTGACCAATAATTTGGTCACTTTGTCGTTGGCCTCACATTTATTAATTTGCTCCTCACATCATTTGCTTTTCTTGAGAAGCTTCCCTTTGCTACTTGTTGGAGCTTCAAAGCCTTTCGTTAGAGCAAACTATTGCTCTCTCTCCATCATGAGAAAATTTACAATCTTTGTTTTCCAAAGATTGAAATTTGCTTTGTCGTACGGTGGAGGTGCTCGAATGTCGTAGCCGAACTCCATTTTGAAGTTGAACCCTCTTGATAATGGCTTCTTGAAATTAGGGGTTCTTCAAAACTTCTTCTTCCTCTAGCTCTTGCTCTCTTGGCTATGAGTCCAAAGAAGAGCAACCTGGCTCTGATGCCACTTGTTAAGACCGGTAGGAGAGCTAGAGAGGGGTGATTAGCTCCAATCTTTGCTCGTTGATGATTTGTTACAGTGGAAGACTTGAGCAATACTAATACCTTGATTTTACTTGGTATCCACCTCCTTGAGGTGACTAATCCAAGGATCCGCTCTCATCACTCTCTCATACACTATGAAAATATCCTTCTTGAGGTGGAGAAACCTCTTACAAGCTTACAAGAAGATACAATAAGAAACTCAAGCAAATACAATAGAAATCTTACAAGATTTACACAACTTAGCTCTCTTTGCTTTTCTTGCTTTCTTCAAGCTTGGAATCATCTCTTGATCCTTGGAAATGCAACAACACTAAGCTCCAAGGCCTCACTTGAAATGACGATGAAGGAGGAGAAGAATCGTCGAAGAGCTGCGTGAGCGATCAGCTTTAAACCTGCGTAAAAACTCTATATACATGACGCCTAGGGTTTCCTAATCGATTACCCAATCGATTACCACGTCAAACTTAGTCATTCAATAGCTATTTTTTGAAGCTTAATCGATTAAGAAGTTCTTAATCGATTGCTAAATCGATTCAGCACCTTTCTGTGCTCTCGTGTAAAACTGCTGTAATCGATTGCCCAATCGATTACAGGACACCTTAATCAATTGACCAATCGATTACCGAACACCTTAATCGATTGACCAATCAATTAAGAGAAGGCTGAATCGATTACTCAATCAATTCAGCTAGCTTCTATTCTCGCAACTCATTTCTCTCAATCGATTACTCAATCGATTACGGTTCGTCTTAATCAATTACCTAATCGATTATAGTCCGCCTTAATCAATTATCCAATTGATTACGGTCCGCCTTAATCAATTACCCAATTGATTACGGTCCGCTTTCTATTCTTGCGAGACAACAACCCTGTTAGTGCAATCGACCCAAGTGTGATCGAGTGGATCATTGGTTTTGATGTGTGTGTCAATATGATTAAGTAGGATTTCATGTTAATCTAATATGTGTATTTGAGTGTGCATGTTTGCAGGATACACATAGACTTAGTTGGACGTCTTCGGGTCCGGTGAAAGGTGGCATGGGGAGACAAGTCGTGGGCTTGCATGCATCCGAGGGACCGTGGACAAAGCGGGGACGATGAGCCGAGGGAAGCGAACTTCGAGGCATACGCGAAGGATGGCATGGGGAGACGAGCCATGGGCTTGCATGCATCCGAGGGACGAGAGCCAAAGTCGAAGAAGGCTTGAAGGCAACAGGTCGAGGTTGTTGGATGAAGAGTCAACTAAGTCGTGAGGGTTCGAATGCTGAGAGAAGTGTACTCGGGAAGGAAATCCCTAGGACTAAGTCGTGAGAGTTCGAGTGTTGAGAGAATTGTACTTGGGAAGGGAAACCCTATGCTTAGGAAGTTGGCAGTTGACTGATGCTTGGATCAGTCGACTGATGAAGAGCACAGAAAGATCAGTTGACTGATGCCTGGATCAATTGACTGATGAAGAGAACAGAAATATTAGTCGACTGATCCTATGATTAGTCGACTGATGCTGACTAGAATTCGAAGCGTCGGTCTGTGACATTCAAATTCAAGTGGGCCAGTCGATTGGTGTTAGCACCAGTCGACTGGTAACGGCCAGAACAGTATCGATCACTATTTAAGAGGGCTCATTTTTGGCAAAGTTTCCTTGGCGAAATATGTTGGGACCGGGTGCATGTTGACAAGGATACGGGTTCGTAAAATTTTAAATTTTTACGTGCAGCGGAAGAATTAGCATAAAATAATTTCCTAAATTATTTTAACCACGTATCTAGCATGCAACCATATGATGTGTGGACATAATCATAAATTAAAACTTTGCGGAAAAGTAAAATTAATTTACTTAGTACCTCGCGTAACTCGAAGTAAGGGACGAGATCCAACCGTAGCGTCCCTTGGAAGCTCCGCCTCTATTCGCGTCCACGCCGAGTTCTCTTCGGGATGACTTCGCAAAGTCACGAGTTTTGTGCCGATGAGAACTACTAGATTCTCTAAAGGCACAACTAGAAGATCAAGAGAGAAAATAGGAAACTAACCAACAAGTTAACGGAATCAAAATTCCGAGAAGGAAGGAGATGTGATCCGCTTCTTCTTCTTTTTGGTTGGCTTCTCCTTCGTGTTGATAGCTCACGGCAACCTCTTGGATTGAATGGAGCGCCGACCCTAGGATGCCCAAGGGGGCGCCGGCCCTAGGTGGGAAGGAGAAAGGAAGGGAAGAGAATAAGAGAGAGAGGGAGAGAGTTAATCTCTTGAAGGCTCTATATCGATTGGAATTCAAGGCTTGCCTTTGGTTCCTTTATATAGTGGATTCTCCCTTACCAAGTCTCTCTTTTAACGGAATTAACGGAATTAGTTATCATAAAAAATTTATCTTATAAAGTTTCTTATGACTTATTCCGTTAAGCCTAGTTTTATTATAACTAACTTTATAATAAAACAAATTCTCCTCTCCTTTAATTATGGAATAAATTATATAAGAAATTTATAAATTTTCTTATTATGAAAAAATCAATTCATAATTGATTTTATAAAATTAAAATAAACTAATTCAGGGATTATTTTAACTTCCATAAAAGGAATAAATTTCTATAAATTTATTTATATAAATTTCTTTATACAAATTTATTTATTCATAATTTATAAAACAAATCACGCTAGATTTATTTTATTAATTAAACCAATTAAATTGGTTTATCCCCTTATTAATGGCCGGCCACTACAAAGGGGTTTGGCACCCTCTTTGGCCGGCCAAACCGAACCGAACCGATCGCGAATTAAACTCATTTAATTCGCCCAATAAGTCTTCAAAAGACTTAGCCATTTTTAGCTTCCAATGCGCCTCTGATAAATTCAGATTCGACTTATTTCTCTTGATTGGAAAATCTAATTTTCAACTCGTTTTAAATCTCTCGGATTACTCGTAGTGCGTGTGACTAAATAGGCTTTCGATTTATGTTGGCCGTCTATAATCAACTAATTATAGAACGATCATGAGTGGCACCTAGTAGTACATCATGACCCCCAATTAATCGAAAGATCAACGGTTGACCTCAGAAAGAATTCTGAAACCCTTCAGCAGCTCTAATGAATCGTGCTTCATTCCCTTCACCATCTTATACCCACTTGGTTCAGGACATGGTCTGTTTGTGTCAGTCCCCACTAGACTGACTACGTCACACCTAGCCCAAGTAATGTCTTTCTCGTCCTTTGGATTTCTAATTACTCTCATGTATTTTAGAGACTCGCACTCTAAACATGATATGCTCTGGCCAGAGGCTTTGAGTAACAATCTGACGATAGGCCTGGGTATACATCTCCTCGCAAGGAGTGGTGAATCCTTTGTAGGCTGTTCAAACATCTTCGGGCACTTCGGCTTATACCCAATCATCCTGGGTCCACACCTCCTTGGAGATGCTTGCTTAAGATGTTAAAGTATAAGTCTCCATGACCAAGATGACTTAAACACCGCAAGTCAAAGGAACATCACACTTAAGCCGCAGTAAGAACTTCATTGACATATCTATATAGATAACCATATGAAGTCTTACAGCTAGTCACTCCAATGAACTAGTTCTCTTAACTAGCATCCATGTTTATCTCCGGACATCCCAATGTCACCAGCCAGTGAGAATCAGCTGATTAGAGAATAACCCATGCTAGTCTCAACAGAATTGATAGTGTCCATTTTTATCAATTCATCGACTAGGGATATTTTCAATACTTCACAATTGCACATGTAGAGATAATCACTAGTTGTGATCCCATCACAAATTCTCTTATGCTGTGAATTGTATTGCGGACATTCAGTAGATGAGTTTAAGATCCCAATCAAATACACAAATATGTATACTCAAATAGTGAATTTTCATTTATTAAATAAATGTTTACAATCATAAGGCGATTGCCTTAGGACACTTCTCTCATATCACTAACAAAATAAGCTTGGGTAAAGCCTATTAGTAGCCTACAAGTGCTCAGAAGTTGTCAAGAGATTGTGGCGAGGTTTCTCCACCCACAAAGAGCGACAAGAGCTAGCCGGAGGTCTTCCGGGGACTCATCCACCGACAAATCAGGATCGCCCACCTTACGGACAGTCGTGGAGTAGGTGTATCATCTCCGAACCATGTAAAAGTTTGGTGTTAGCATTGTTTTAGTTTATATTTAAGTTTTTCTCTTGTGCTTGCTAACACGTGTAGGAAGAAAATCAAAAAGTAGCTATTCACCCCCCTAGCTAAACGTCAAGGTCCCAATAAGTGGTATCAGAGCTTGAGCATGACTTGGATGTGATGCATAGCCTCGGCATGACTTGGATGTGATGATGTTGAGAGTGTGTTTAGCTTGAGTTGTTCTTATCTCTCAAACACTATATTTGGTATTGTAATATTTGAGGATTTCGGGATTGTGATCCTTGTAGAACTCCTTTTATGGTTATTGGTGAACCCCTTACTTCTCTTAATATTGCTTATATGAATTGTTATTACTTTGGTTATAGGTTGTGCGTACATGATAAATTTCAATATACCTTCTATCAAGAGATTATGGTTTAAAGGGGGAGCTTTGATCAATTTTTCTTTCTCTAGTGTTAATATGATAAAAAGGGGGAGGATTGAAAATATTTCTGTGTTTTAAGGAGTATGAGATAGACTTGGAAAACACATAGTTTCAAAACTTGGAAGTAGGTTTGAAACAAAGTTGAATGTTTTCATAAAATTTGAGTTTTTGTCAAAAAGTCAAACATGTTTGGTGTTTTCATGAAAAGGTAGTTTTCTATATTAGAATACATCATAAGAAATATATTTGCAAAGTTTCATAATTTTTCAAATTTTATAGAATTTATGAGGGATTTCTGAATTTTGGCTCAGAAGTTGAAATTTCAGCCTGAACTGTATCAGCCGGCTGCCCCCTGGGGCAATCGACTAAACTCATTGTGAGTTTCCAGTTTGAAGGCACCAATCGACTGGTAATTGATGCAGTCGACTGGTGCGTATAGTTTCTAATTTCAGGGGTTTTCAGAGTTAAAAACTTACCCTAAAATTGATGCTAGGGTTAATATTGCTTGGAGCAATCCTTTTGATGGTGTCAAAGGGGGAGAATTGAGAGGTTCAAGTTAGTTTTTGACTTAACTTATGTTTATGCAAAAACATTGAAAATTATGTGTGGAGGCATAGGTTAAGGGGGAGAATGCATGTTTAGGCTTCTTAATTTACTATGTCTGTAATTTTCAATTGTTATATTTGCACATAACTTAAACATATTGCCACACATTAAAAATGGGGAGATTGTTGGTGCAATCGACCCAAGTGTGATTGAGTGGATCATGGGTTTTAATGTGTGTGTTAATATGATTAAGTTAGGGTTTCATGTTAATCTAATGTGTTAATGATATGAGAGAAGTGTCCTAAGGCAATCGCCTTATGATTGTAATCATTTATTTTAATAAATGAATATTCACTATTTGAGTATACATGTTTGTGTATTTGATTGAGATCTTAAACTCATTTACTAAATGTCCGCAATACAATTCACAGCATGAGAGAATTTGTGATGAATTCATAACTAGTGATTATCTCTACATGTGCAATTATGAAGTATTGAAATTGTCCCTAGTCGATGAATTGATAAATACGGACACTATCAATTCTGTTGAGACTAACATGGGTTATTCTCTAATCAGCTGATTCTCACTGGCTGGTGACATTGAGATGCCCGGAGATAAACATGAATGCTAGTTAAGGGAACTAGATCATTGGAGTGACAGGCTGTAAAACTTCATATGGTAGTCTACATATAGATATGTTAGTGAAGTACTTACTGCAGCTTAAGTGCGATGTTCCTTTGACTTGCGGTGTTCAAGTCATATTGGTCATGGAGACTTATACTTTGACATCTTAAGCAAGCATCTCCAAGGAGGTGTGGACCCAGGATGATTGGGTATAAGCCGAAGTGCCCGAAGATGTTTGAACAACCTACAAAGGATTCGCCACTCATTGCGAGGAGATGTATATCCGAGGCCTATCGTCGGATTGTTACTCGAAGCCTCTGGCTAGAGCATGACATGTTCAGAGTATGAATCTCTTAAATACATGAGAGTAATTAGAATCCGTAGGACGAGAAAAAGTTACTTGGGCTAGGTGTGACATAGTCAGCCTAGTGGGGACTGACACACATAGACCATGTCCTGAACCAAGTGGGTATAAGATGGTGAAGGGAATGGGGCACGATTCATTATAGTTGCTGAAGGGTTTTAGAATTGTTTCTGAGTTCAACCGTTGATCTTTCGATTAATTGGGGATCATGATGTACTACTAGGTGACACTCATGATCGTTCTATAATTGATTAATTATAGACGGCCAACATAAATCGAAAGCCTATTTAGTCACACGCACTATGAGTAATCCGAGGAATTTAAAACGAGTTGAAAATTAGATTTTCCAATCAAGAGAAATTAAGTTTGGTTAAGCCAAACGATAAGTCGAATCTGAATTTTTCAGAGACGCATCGGAAGCGTAAAATGGCTAAGTCTTTTGAAGACTTAATAGATGAATTAAATAAGTTTAATTCATTAGGGCTTGGCTTGGATGGACCGGCCAAAGAGGGCCTCCATCCTCTTTGCTTGGCCGGCCACAACAAAGGGAGAGAACCAAGTTTTTGGTTCAATTTATAAAATAAACCAAGTGTGGTTTGTTTTATAAAATTATAGATGATATAATTTTTTATATAATAAACCAAGGTTTGGTTTATTTTTCATGAAAATTAAAATGAACCATGGATTGGTTTATTTTATAAAATCAATCATGGATTGATTTACCATGATAAGGAAATTTATTCCATAAGAGAGAAGAGACTTGATTGATTTTTTATCATGAATTAAAATATAATTTTAACCATGATATAAAATCAAACTTGGCATGATGGAATAAGTTATTACATATTTGAGAGGCTTGATGGTTGAGAGACCACTATATAAAGGACCCAAGGCAAGGCTTGGGTGATAATAATAAAGATGAAGGCATAGGCTCTCTCCCTCTCTTTCTCTCCTTCTCTTCTCCTCTTCTTGTCATGCGCCAACCAGCCCCAAGAAGGAGCACCAGCTGGCCGCCCCTGCCCTTTCCCTACCGACCACCACCTGCTGCCGGAAGAAGGTGCTGCCGGAATTAGAGTTTGTCGCAAGGATCTTTTTGCCGCAAGCCTCTTCTTTTGCTTCGCCGAAATTTTGATTCCGGCCATCCTTTTGTGGTTAGTCTTCCGACTTCTCTCTTGGTTTTTCTTGTCGCGTTCTCGGAGAATCTAGTAGTTCTCGAGAACTCGAAACTCGTAGCTTTGCGAAGTCATCCCGAAGATACTCGGCGTGGACGCGAATAGAGGCGGAGCTTCCAAGGGACACTTACGGTTGGATCTCGTCCCTTCCTTCGAGTTACGTGAGGTAATACGTAAATTAGTTTATGTTTATGCAAAATTTTAAATATATGATCATGTCTACACAAGATAAAACTGCATGAATAGATTTGTGATTAAATGATTTCGAGAAATTATTTATGGTAAATCTTCCGCTGCACGTAATTAATTTTGAAATTACGAACCTACATCCATGTCAACATGCACCCGGTCCCAACAGTGGTATCAGAGCCGAGGTTTGTGTTCGACATAATCATATAATTATTTTTGCGGAAAGCTTTGTCATGATCTCAATTTCGAAAAAAATTTCAATTATGAAAACTTACCAATTATGGTAAATTTTCGATTTAGAAATTTCAAAGTTTGGAAATCCTCATGAAATTTCGCAAACTTTTGAAATATCTCTATTTTTGAAATTTTATGATAATTGTGAAAACTTTCCATTTTTGGAAACATTCCAATTTTGAAAATTTCCTATTTTGAAAATTTTCTAATTTTGGAAAAACGTAAGTTTTCTTTGTACCAGAAACTTACAATTATTCTGAAAACCTTTTATTTTTCGAAACTTTCCATTTATGGAAAGCTCGCAATTTTGGGCACTGTCTTTCAAGAAAGTCTAGACAAATTATGGGAATATTAATTGACATTTAAATTTATAATTAGAAATTAAATTATTTATAAAATTCTTTATTTTGGATTGAGCCTCGGGGAGCCGTCCAATTTAAAGTTAGTAGTTATAATTAAATTTCCTAAATTGAATTTAAATTGTCAAATGTTTAATTTGGATTGAGCCTCGGGGAGCCATCCGAATTAAGTTATTGATATTAATTTTCCATAAATAAAATATGTGATCAAATCTTAGAAATTTTTTAGGTGATTCTCAAACGATAATTTCCTTATTTGATTTATGAGGTGATGCTCTTACATATTATTGTCTTCAAAATTAATTAGGAAAATTGTTTCCTATAGAGTATATTTCCTTAAATAAGATTTTCAGCCCCCGGGGCTATGGTGCAGCGGTAAGGTCACTAGTTGTTAACCTAGACATCCACGGTTCGATCCCCAGCTACGGCGCATTTTGCAGGAATTTTTCCTCCAAATGGGGCGCGAACCCTGGGACCCTGGGCTTCTAGACTGACCACCGCGAGCGCTTCCCGATTTACCCTGGTGACTGGTGCGAAACTTCCGTGGGGCCGGGCCGGTCACCCCAGGTTCAATTTGTCTGCTGCCTGGTTCATCATTTTTTTTAAATAAGATTTTCATAAAAATAATATGTGGTTGAATTAAGGGAATCTGTCTCTTAATTTAATAAGATTTGATTTAGAGAAATCAAAGTCTTAAACATATTATTTCTAAAATTGATTATGATAATTCAGGAAATTGTTTCCCAAAACAATTCCTTGAATAAAGTATGAAATTAGAATTAGGAAATCTGGTTCCTAATTCAATTAATGAGACTTGATAAATTAAGTCACATACATACTTTATTAAGGAAATCGTTAGAACATGACATAATTATATGTCATGAATGTGCATAAAAGAAAAGGATGAGACCCAAAACCCCTTACAAAATATTAAGGCCAACATCTTCCATTAATATGGTTAGAACCGGAGTTTTGTTTCTCGTTTGGGTTGATGGACACATCCATGCCCGGCTTGAACCTCAACATGTTCAAACCATGAAATTAGTTTATGATTAATATAGTTGGAGTCAGAGGTCAATCCTTAGTTTTGGTTGTTGGGCACATCCAAGCCTGACTAAACGGTTGAACGAGCTCCAACCATATTAAAACTATTTCTTGATTAATGGGTCAGCCTTAAGCTTGGAGCATCGATTTGTTGTGTCACAGCCAAGGTCGATGTAAAGAGAGGTGCAGTTGGGTGCTATGTATATTATTGCATACTTGTTAATGAGTTAACAACCCAATGATTTATGCAAACATTCAATTAGTTGATAGCATAACGTGATAGTTACATATGTATAATATGTAATCGGTATAATTACCTACCTTCATAGCTAAGAATAACTTGATGGACTCTAGCCATGGTTGTTCTTATCTATGGTTGGATATCAACCTATTTGGAGATGTTCCTACGATCTCCCGAATTGATAAAAAGGGTTATTCAATTCGAAAAATAAATAGGATTTAATTAATGTATATTGATGCATTCTTTATCATTCTCGTCACATAACCTCAATTTGTATTTCTAGGATAATCACCTGATCATGTCTTCTCTGAATTTGCGTTCCATTTTGGACACCAATAAGTTGACTGGGCCAAACTTCATGGACTGGCTTTGAAACCTGAGGATAGTCCTCAAGGCAGAAAAGCTTGCTTATGTCCTTGAAGAACAACTTCCCAACCATCCTCTTGAAGATGCAACTCCAGACCAGTTAGTGATCTATCAGAAACATGTGGCCGATTCTGAACTTGCGAGTTGCATCATGTTGGCCGCTATGGTACCTGAGCTACAAAAGCAGCATGAGCATATGGATGCTAATACCATCGTCTTCCATCTTCATGAGCTGTTTGACGAGCAGGCGAGATCCGAAAGGTTTGAGGTCCCCAGACTCCTCTTCACCTCTAAGATGCAGGAAGGCATTTCTGTTTCACAGTTTGTATTGAAGATATTGGGGTACATTGAGCCACTAGGCACACTCAGATTTGCAATGGATCACGAACTAAGTATTGACTTAATTCTGCATTGTTTGCCCAAGAGTTATTCACAGTTTGTGATGAACTATCGGATGAACAAACTGGAGACTACCATTCCTGAGTTGCTTAACCTTCTGAAGACTGTAGAGCCTTCTGTAAAGCAGGATCAGAAGACGGTACTGTTAGTTGGTTTCTCAAAGAAAGGCTCTAAGAGGAAGCCCAAAGAACAAAATAAGGGAAGGAAGAAAAAGGCCAAACAGATTGAAAATGCACCAAAAGGCACTTGCCATCACTGCGGCAAGAAGGGCCACTGGCGAAGAAACTGCAAGGTTTATCTTGAGTCCCTGAAGAAGAAGGCATCCGATGCCCCATCCTCTTCAGGTATCTTCGTCATTGAATGTCACTCTATTTCCTTGAACACCTGGGTAGTTGATACTGGGTGTAGCTCACATATATGTAATGACATATAGGGGCTAAGGAATAGAAGAAGACTCGTCAAGGGAGAAGCGAATTTGCGAGTTGGAAATGGAGCAAAGATTGCTGGTGTTGCCATCGGAACATATTTGCTAAAGCTCCCTACTGGACTTGTCTTAAAATTGGATAATTGTTATTTTGTTCCTTCGTTAATAAAGAACATTGTATCTATTTCATGCTTAAATGAAAAGGGTTATCATTTAACTTTTAGTAACAATTGCTGTTACATAACTTTAAATGGTGTTCTTTATGGGACCGAAACTTTATGCAATGGTATCTACACGTTAGATTTATCCGGTGACATTTTTAATATCGAAGTTAGCAACAAACGTGCTCGAATAGATAATCAAATAGACTCCTATAAGTGGCATTGTCGTCTTGGCCATGTAAGTAAGAAACGCATGACCAAATTACACCGATTTGGAATTCTTGAATCATTTGAACCCGGTTCATTTGATACATGCGAATCATGCTTAAAAGGCAAGATGACTAAATTATCCTTTTCCGGAAAAGGTAAACCAGTAGGAGAATTGCTTGGTTTAATACATACTGATGTATGTGGACCAATGTCAACTCTTGCACAAGGAGGCTATAGCTACTTCATTACCTTTATCGATGATCACTCACGATTCGAGTATGTGTTATTAATGAAACACAAATCTGAAGCTTTTGAGAAATTGAAAGAGTTCAGAAGTGAAGTAGAGAAATAGCTTGGCAAAAGTATTAAGATACTTCGATCCGATCGGGGTGGTGAATACTTAAGTCAAGAGTTTCAAGATTATCTTAGGGACAATGGGATATTGTTTCAATGGACTCCGCCATATACACCACAGCATACTGGTGTATCTGAGAGGCGTAACCGAACCTTGATGGACATGGTTAGATCTATGATGAATCATGCAACTCTTCCAAAATCCTTTTGGGGCTATGCGCTTAAGACAGTTGTTTACTTACTAAACAGAGTCCCGACCAAGGTAGTCTCTACTACTCCATATGAGACGTGGAATAGTAAGAAACCTCATTTATCTCACCTAAAGATATGGGGTTGTCCTGCTTATGTAAAGCAGACTATATCAGACAAATTGGATGCTAAGTTTGATACATGTTTATTTATTGGATACCCTAAGGAAACGAAAGGTTACCAATTCTATCATCCCTTGAAACAAAAGGTGTTTGTTTCAAGGCATGCTGTATTTCTAGAAAAAGAATTTCTTTTACAAGAAAACAGTGGGAGTAGCATTGAACTTGAAGAAGTTCAAGAAACTTCAATAGACATTACAGAGACACCTAGTCTAGACCCACAACCAATAACTCATAATGATGAGCTATCAGTTGAACCTAAAATAACACCACTTCTTCGTAGGTCTGATAGAACACGCAATATTCCAGAGAGATATGGATTTCTCATAAGTGAATCGAACGACGTGTTACTCATTAACAATGACGAACCTATGGAGCCATGAAGTCGAAAATGGCTTGAAGCCATGAAGTCGAAAATGGATTGAAGCCATGAAGTCGAAAATGGATTGCATGTACAAAAATCAAGTATGGGACTTGGTTAACCCACCTGAAGGGATTAAGCCCATAGGGTGCAAGTGGGTTTTCAAGAAGAAAACCGACATGGAAGGTAATGTTATTACCTTTAAGGCTAAATTAGCGGCAAAAGGATATCGTCAGAAACAAGGAATTGATTATGACGAAACCTATTCGCCAATAGCTATGCTTAAATCCATTCGGATGCTCATGGCCATAGCAGCTCATTATGATTATGAGATATGGCAAATGGATGTGAAAACAGCTTTCCTTAATGGAAACCTGCTTGAGGATGTATACATGATACAACCTGAAGGTTTCACATCGGTTAATAAAATCAAAGTATGTAAGCTTCGACGATCCATATATGGACTAAAGCAAGCATCCAGGAGCTGGAACATCCGTTTTGATGAGACAATTAAAGAGTTTGATTTCTCACAAAATCCTAACGAACCATGTGTGTACAAGAAGGTTAGTGGGAGTGCTATCGTATTCCTAGTGTTATATGTCGATGACATATTACTTATAGGAAATGATATATCAGTCTTACAGTCAGTTAAAATTTGGTTGTCCAAAACTTTCTCCATGAAAGACCTGGGAGAAGCAACCTATATCCTTGGGATTAGAATCTATAGAGATAGATCAAAACGGTTGCTTGGTCTTTCGCAGTCTACATATATAGACCGAGTGCTAGAAAGGTTTAGCATGTCGGAATCCAAGAAAGGTTACCTTTCCATCAAGCATGGGATCAACCTTTCGAAGTCTATGTGTCCGCGCACAGAAGACGAGAGGATTTGCATGAATAAGATTCCTTATGCATCCGCGATAGGATCTATCATGTATGCTATGTTATGTACTAGGCCCGATGTATCGTATGCTCTGAGCGTCACAAGCAGATACCAGTCTGATCCAGGAATGGATCATTGGGCGCTATCAAGACAATCCTCAAGTACTTAAGAAACACTAAGGATGTGTTCTTAATATATGGAGAAGGTGATATGGTAATACGTGGGTATACAGATGTCAGTTTCCAGACAAATAAGGATGACTCCAAATCTCAGTCCGGATACGTATTTATTTTAAATGGAGGCGCAATAAGTTGGAAGAGTTCCAAGCAAGACACCGTAGCGGATTCTACCACGGAAGCGGAATATATTGCAGCTTCGGAAGCAGCAAAGGAAGCAGTCTGGATCAAAAAGTTTGTCTCAGAACTTGGTGTAGTTCCAACCATTGATGAAGCAATACCGATTTACTGCGACAACAATGGAGCTATTGCACAAGCAAAGGAACCAAGGTCTCATCAGCAATCCAAACATGTGCTTCGCCGCTATCATCTGATCAGAGAGATTATAAGTACGAATGACATACAAATTGAGAAAATTCCCACTGAAAGGAATTTAGCGGATCCTTTAACTAAGGTCTTGTCTCAAAGTAAGTTTGAGGGTCATGTTAGAGCCTGTGATATTGAGTACCGTAGCGATTGGCATTAGGCCAAGTGGAAGTTTGTTAGTCATATGAGAGAAGTATTCTAAGGTAATCGCCTTATGATTGTAATCATTTATTTTAATAAATGAATATTCACTATTTGAGTATACATGTTTGTGTATTTGATTGAGATCTTAAACTCATTTACTGAATGTTCGCAATACAATTCACAGCATGAGAAAATTTGTGATGAATCACAACTAGTGATTATCTCTACATGTGCAATTGTGAAGTATTGAAATTATCCCTAGTCGATGAATTGATAAATACGGACACTATCAATTCTGTTGAGACTAGCATGGGTTATTCTCTAATCAGCTGATTCTCACTGGCAGGTGATATTGAGATGTCCGGAGATAAACATGAATGCTAGTTAAGGGAACTAGTTCATTGGTGTGACTGGCTGTAAAACTTCATATGGTAGTCTACATATAGATATGTCAATGAAGTTCTTACTGCAGCTTAAGTGCGATGTTCCTTTGACTTGCAGTGTTCAAGTCATCTTGGTCATGGATACTTATACTTTGACATCTTAAGCAAGCATCTCCAAGGAGGTGTGGACCTAGGATGATTGGGTATAAGCTGAAGTGCCCGAAGATGTTTGAACAGCCTACAAAGGATTCACCACTCCTTGCGAGGAGATGAATACCCGAGGCCTATCGTCGGATTGTTACTCGAAGCCTCTGCCAGAGCATGACATGTTCAGAGTATGAATCTCTTAAATACATGAGAGTAATTAGAATCCGTAGGACGAGAAAACGTTACTTGGGCTAGGTGTGACGTAGTCAGCCTAGTGGGGACTGATACACATAGACCATGTCCTGAACTAAGTGGGTATAAGATGGTGAAGGGAATGGGGCACGATTCATTATAGTTGCTGAAGGGTTTTAGAATTGTTTCTGAGGTCAACCGTTGATCTTTCGATTAATTGGGGATCATGATGTACTACTAGGTGTCACTCATGATCGTTCTATAATTGATTAATTATAGACAACCAACATAAATCGAAAGCCTATTTAGTCACACGCACTACGAGTAATCCGAGGGATTTAAAACGAGTTGAAAATTGGATTTTCCAATCAAGAGAGATTAAGTTTGGTTGAGCCAAACGATAAGTTGAATCTGAATTTTTCAGAGACGCATCGGAAGCGTAAAATGGCTAAGTCTTTTGAAGACTTAATAGATGAATTAAATAAGTTTAATTCATTGGGGCTTGGCTTGGATGGGCCGTCCAAAGAGGGCCTCCATCCTCTTTGCTTGGCTGGCCACAACAAAGGGAGAGAACCAAGTTTTTGGTTCAATTTATAAAATAAACCAAGTGTGGTTTGTTTTATAAAATTATGGATGATATAAATTTTTTATATAATAAACCAAGGTTTGGTTTATTTTTCATGAAAATTAAAATGAACCATGGATTGGTTTATTTTATAAAATCAATCATGGATTGATTTACCATGATAAGGAAATTTATTCCATAAGAGAGAAGAGACTTGATTGATTTTTTATCATGAATTAAAATATGATTTTAACCATGATATAAAATCAAACTTGGCATAATGGAATAAGTTATTCCATATTTGAGAGGCTTGATGGTTGAGAGGCCACTATATAAAGGACCCAAGGCAAGGCTTGGGTGATAATAATAGAGATGAAGGCATAGACTCTCTCCCTCTCTTTCTCTCCTTCTCTTCTCCTCTTCTTGCCGTGCGCCAACCAGCCCCAAGAAGGAGCACTAGCCGGCCGCCCCTGCCCTTTCCTTGCCGGCCACCACCTGCTGCCGGAAGAAGGTGCTGTCGGAATTAGAGTTTGTCGCAAGGATCTTTTTGCCGCAAGCCTCTTCTTTTGCTACGTCGGAATTTTGATTCCGGCCATCCTTTTGTGGTTAGTCTTCCGACTTCTCTCTTGGTTTTTCTTGTCGCGTTCTCGGAGAATCTAGTAGTTCTCGAGAACATGAAAATCGTGGCTTTGCGAAGTCATCCCGAAGATACTCGGCGTGGACGCGAATAAAGGCGGAGCTTCCAAGGGACGCTTACGGTTGGATCTCATCCCTTCCTTCGAGTTACGCGAGGTAATACGTAAATTAGTTTATGTTTCTGCAAAATTTTAAATATATGATCATGTCTACATAAGATAAAATTGCATGCTTAGATGTGTGGTTAAATGATTTAGAGAAATTATTTATGCTAAACCTTCCGCTGCATGTAATTAATTTTGAAATTACGAACCCGCATCCATGTCAACATGCACCCGGTCCCAACAATATGTGTATTTGATTGTGCAAGTTTGCAGGATACACATAGACTT
The DNA here is from genome assembly GCA_024364735.1 of Boesenbergia rotunda. Lineage (NCBI taxonomy): Eukaryota > Viridiplantae > Streptophyta > Magnoliopsida > Zingiberales > Zingiberaceae > Boesenbergia > Boesenbergia rotunda. The sequence goes on along the minus strand of JAGFNQ010001697.1, from coordinate 426,244 downwards.
AGTTGGACGTCTTCAGGTCCGGTGAAGGGTGGTATGGGGAGACGAGCCGTGGGCTTGCATGCATCCGAGGGACCCTGGACAAAGCAGGGACGATGAGCCAAGGGAAACGAACTTCAAGGCATACACGAAGGATGGCATGGGGAGACAAGTCGTGGGCTTGCATGCATCCAAGGGACAAGAGCCAAAGTCGAAGAAGGCTTGAAGGCAATAGGTCGAGGCTGTTGGATGAAGAGTCAACTAAGTCGTGAGGGTTCGAGTGCTAAGAGAAGTGTATTCGGGAAGGAAACCCCTAGGAATAAGTCGTGAGGGTTCGAGTGCTGAGAGAATTGTACTCGGGAAGGGAAACCCTAGGCTTAGGAAGTTGGCAGTCGACTGATGGTTGGATCAGTCGACTGATGAAGAGCACAGAAAGATCAGTCGACTGATCCTATGATCAGTCGACTGATGCTGACTAGAATTCAAAGCGTCGGTCTGTGACATTCGAATTCAAGTGGATCAGTCGACTGGTGTTAGCACCAGTCGACTAGTAACGATCAGAACAATATCGAGCACTATTTAAGAGAGCTCATTTTTGGCTAAGTTTCCTTGGCGAAACAAGCTTGAGTAAAGCCTGTTAGTAGCCTACAAGTGCTCAGAAGTTGTCAAGAGATTGTGGCGAGGTTTCTCCACCCACAAGGAGCGACAAGAGCTAGCCGGAGGTCTTTCAGGGACTCATCCACCGACGGATCAGGATCATCCACCTTACGGACAACCGTGGAGTAGGAGTATCATCTCCGAACCATGTAAAGGTTTGGTGTTAGCATTGTTTTAGTTTATATTTAAGTTTTCCGCTTGCGCGTGCTAACACGTGTAGGTAGAAAATCGAAAAGTAGCTATTCACCCCCCTTTAGCTAAACGTTAAAGTCCCAACAAACCCAATCGATTGCTCAACCCTAACTTACTTAGCTCAAGTCTAGGGTTCCTTTACCTAACCCCGGTCAACCGTGACCTGTTAGGACTTCCTTACCAAGTGTCCGATCATCCCTTTGATCGACTTGGATTTTTCCTTGCCTAGTTCCCAACTAGGACTTAACCTAGTTCCCAACCAGGTTTGCCTAACACTCGAGTTAGGTCTAGTCTCTCGGTAGACTTCCACCTTGCCAATGTGTGATCTCCCCGATCCACCTGGACTTCACCTAGTCCCACTAGGTGTGCCTAGTCTCACTAGGACTTTTTCCGTGCTAGCGTGCGATCTCCTTGATCCACCTGGACCTCACCTAGTCGTACTAGGACTTTTCCCGTACCAGCATGCGATCTCCCCGATTCACCTGGACTTCACCTAGTCCCACTAGGTCTCTTCCAGTCAAGTCTCCAGTCAACCTTGACCCACTTGACTCACACGATATTCAAACATCATTATCAAACATCGAAGCATCCAAACTTAAGCTCACCAAGCTTACCAGACATAAGCTCACCCGAGCCTAGTCAAACTAGGTCAACCCTGATCTAAAAAAGATTGCACCAACAGTAGTGACATTTTGGAGCTAATACATACGAACATTTGTGGACCATTCCATAAGGCATTTTGGAATGAACATACATATTTTATTAACTTTATAGACGACTATTCCAGATTTGGCTATCTGTACCTTATTCATGAGAGGTCGCAATATTTGGACATGTTCAAAATTTTCAAAGTCGAAGTTGAAATTTAACTAGGTAAGAAAATTAAAACAGACCAATCTGACCGTGGAGGAGAATATTACGGTCGATATGATAGATCAGGTGAACAACGTCCCAGACCTTTTACAAATTACCTTGCTGAGTGTGGGATTATGCCTCAGTATACCATGTCTGGTACACTCAGTTAGAATGGTATAGCTGAGCGTCGCAATCGAATCCTAAAAGGCATGGTGAGAAGTATGATGGCTTTCACTTCTCTATCGGAGTCTTAGTAGGGTGAAGCACTCAAGACTGCAGTTTACCTACTCAATAGAGTATCAAATAAGACAGTAACTAAAACCCTATTCGAGATGTGGACGGGTAGGAAGCCTAGCATTAGGAATTTACACGTCTATGGATGTCCAGCTGAGGTTAAGCCTTACAAGCCTAATGAAAGAAAACTGGACTCAAGAACTGTTAGTTGTAATTTTATAGGTTACTCTGAGAAATCAAAGGGGTATAAATTTTATGATCTCTCTAATAGATCCTTCTTCAAAACGGGAAACGTTAAATTTATTGAGGACAGTGGGAGGGATAAAATCAGGGAAGTATCTTTTGAGCAAAGCGTTGACAATCCCCCTATGTTCACTACTAATGCGATTAGTAGTGGTATGGTTACCATACCACACATTATAAATATTGCACATCCAGTGAGCATAGTGAACCAAGATATTTCCATAACATCTTCAATGCAATTGGGGGAGCCTGCCGCTGAAATTGAAGTATTGTCTCATATTGATGAGCACGTACCTCAACCACCTCAAACACAAGTGTCCTAAGGCAATCCACAAGGGAACGGAAAAGCACGAATTCTCGTGATTATATTTATCTCCTAAAGTATGATTTTGATATAGGATTGGAAAGTAATCCTACATCTTTCCAAGAAGTTAAACAATGTTCTAACCCTAAAAGATAGATTAACGTTATGTAAGAAAAGTTGAAATCTATCGTAGACAATGTCATTTGGGAACTTGTCAAATTGCCTGAAGGTTCGAAACCTGTTGGCTGTAAATGGATATTTAAAACCAAGCAGGATTTGAAGGGCAATATCGAAAGGTATAAGGCTCGTCTTGTTGCCAAGGGATTCACTCAAAAGAAAGACATTGATTATAAGGAGACTTTCTCACCTTTGTCAACGAAAGACTCCCTTAGAATAATCATGGCACTGGTAGCTCATTTTGATTTGGAGCTACATCAAATGGACATAAAGACTACATTTCTCAATGGAGACATACAGGAGTCTATATATATGGTGCAACTGGAGAACTTTGAGTCCTCAGACTCAAAGCACCTAGTATGTAGATTAAAGAAGCTCATTTTTGGTTTAAAATAGTCATCCCGTCAATGGTACCGAAAATTTAATCAAGTGGTTATCTCATTTGGATTTAAAGAGAATCTCGTTGATTAGTGCATATATGTCGAGTTTAGTGGGAGCAAGTTTGTTATACTTATTCTGTACGTGAATGATATATTGCTTGCGAGCAATAATAAGTATCTGCTGCATAAAACCAAGTCATTTCTATTTGGTAAATTAAAAATGAAAGATCTTGGTGAAGCATCTTTTGTTCTAGGCATTCAGATCTGTCGTGATCGTTCAAGAGGTATTCGTGGACTTTCACAATAGACTTATATTGAGAAGGTACTTATAAAGTATGACATGTAGAACTGTACACCTGGTGACACACCTGTGTCAAGAGGTGACAAGTTCAGTTTGCAGCAATATCCACGACTTGAACTTGAAATAAAGGAGATGGAACAATTCTCATATGCATCAACAGTGGGAGGTCTCATGTATGCACAAGTTTGCACTCAACCAGAAATAGGATTTATAGTTGGGATGTTAGGCAGATATGTTAATAACCCAGGACCGTCACACTAGAAAGCAATTAAAAGAGTGATGTGGTATTTGCAAAGAACTAAAAGGCGCATGCTCACGTGTTGGAGGTTGATCACCTAAAGGTGATTGGTTATTCAGACTTCGATTTTACTGGATGCTTGGATAGCAAGAGGTCGACTTCAGACTATATCTTCATGCTTGTTGGAGGGGCTATATCTTAGAAGAGCATAAAGCAGACACTAGTAGCCACTTCTACTATAGATGCAAAATTGGTAGCATACTATGAAGCATCCAATCACGGGATTTGGCTGTGGAACTTCATCACAACATTGCATATCATTGATGGCATTGACAGGCCACTTCGGATCTACTGTGATAATAAATCCACAGAACTTTATGCCAAGAACAACTACAGTTCGTCGAAGTCCAAGCACATCGACATCAAGTTTCTAGCGGTTAAAGAGAGAGTTCAGAGTCGTCAGATTATAGTAGAGCACATCAACACAAATTCTATGTTGACCGATCCACTCACCAAAGGCTTGGTGCCTAAGGCGTTTTATGCCCATATTATGGATATGAGAGTTCTTCTTATGGGAGAAGAACTCATCTAGTGGGAGCCTATATTTATTTTATTTCTCTATGTTAATAAAGATAAATATTTTATTTTGATTATTGTATGTACTTAAGGTTCAAAATATTAATGAAAATTCATATATTTGTTTGACACTGTAAATACGATATCATGATTTACTGTTGCTATTTAGCAATTGGTGTTTGTAAATATGATACAGATTCCTTTTGGAATCATAAAGTTTGGATCATGATTTACTATTGCAGTTTAACATAAGGTATTTTGTAAATATTATTGGATCGATACGGTTGCTAGAGGGGAGGTGAATAGCAATTTTCGGAGTCTTTCTTCCTACAAGGTTAGCGTGCGCAACCGGAAACAATAACAATCAAATCAAACAACGCTAACACAAACCTATTTACTTGGTATCCACCCCTAAGGGTGACTAATCCAAGAATCCGTTGGTGGATCACTCCCCAGATAACCTCCGACTAGCCCTTGTCGCTCCTTGTGGGTGGAGAAACCTCGCCACAGCACTTCGACAATCTCTGAGCACCAAGACTACTATCTGATCTTTAACCAAGACCAAATTCGTCAACCCTTTCAGCCAACACGAAGTCCTCTTAAATAGGACTCGGGCTGAAAACCCTCGCCACCAGTCGACTGCACATTTACCAGTCGACTGGTGCCAGCCAAACAGCAGTCCAACGGCTATGTAACGGCTAGTTTTTGACTCGACCGGTCGAAAACTTTCTGTGAGTTTTATCAGTCGACTGCCTCCCAGGCCAGTCGACTGGTCTACTCACACACCTAAGGTTATCCTTCCCGAGTACATTTCACTCCACACTCGAACCCTAGGATTTCTCGAGTTCAATCACACAGCACTCGTACCCTCACGACTCAACTGACACCTCATCCGCAGCCTCGACTATTGCCTTCGCGCCCTCTTCATCTTCGACTCCCGTCCCTCTGATGCACGCAAGCCTCCAGCTTGACTCCATGCCATCCTTCACGCATGCCTCGAAATCCGCACCCCTCAGCTCATCGTCCTTGCTCTCCAAGGTCCCTCGGGTGCACATAAGCCTCCAGCTTGTCTCCATGTCACCCTTTACCGTACCGAGGCCGTCCAGCTAAGTCCATATATGTAACCTGCGCACCCTGCACACTCAACATACACATATCAAATACACAAGGGTAAACCTAACTTAAACCCTTTGCCCAAACATCAAAACTCATGGTCACTCCGGACCACAGATTGCCTCAACAAATATGATCAGAGTTTTTTGGGTTACTTTGGACCATTTGGAAATTGACATGTACAAATCATATTTCATATAATTTTTACTTTATCCATCCGCATCTTGATCTATGTCGTTAATGACATTGGTATTGTGATTACTGTTGAGGCTTGTTACGATCATATACAGTATATATGACCTCTTTAGTCATATACCAATGAAGTTAATAAATCAGATTATTTATAGGGGTGTCTTGTACCCATAAAGTTTGATATCAACTAAAGTTTTTACTTGTATTTAATATACAACTCACATATAACTCAAGTGGGAGATTGTTAGATATCGTTACCTCTATTAGGTGGGTTTATTTGTAAATTGCACATGTAAATAGAATTTGAGCCCTTAAAGTGATCTAATTTATGTTTATTGGGTTTCAGATTATTGGATACGGGTTCAATGTATAGAACCCTCTAGACCAATCTGTTATTATCTATGAGCTGATAGCAGATTAGATTTCTATATAAAAGGGAGGTCCCCAAGTGTTTAGGGGATCTATCTTGACCTAGTTTCTTATTCCCCATTGACAAGAAACTTTATGTCGCCGTCAACTCTAAGCTCCTTAGAAGATTCTTCTTCTTCTTTCCACTGCATCTTCTTCTATACGGATTAAGTCGACGATGCTATGACAAAGACGATGACTCTTCAATCAGGTTTCTTGTCATTCAGCTTATATTTTTATTATTGTTATGTCATGATTCGAAGAAACAATAGATCAATGCTCATATATGCCTTGTGTTTTCTCTTTTGAGTTCTTATTTTATTTCTAAAATTCATGCGGTTAGGAGAAAACCGAAGTTCTATCAAAAAGAACTTACGATCTTTAAAATCTCGGAAACTACTATCATAGTGTAGGGCTTCCTCATACAAAACCTGTCTGTCATGACCATAACCACAAACGTCATGATTTTTCAAGATCTTGCACTATTAGATGTTGGGATAACTTCGTGGTTTATCTCTGTAAATCTTCGATGCGCTCATATGGTAGGTCTCAATCATGATGCAAGACTTTCTCAGACGGAACCTATCTTTAGGGCAAAGTATTCAAAAAAAAATTGAAAACTGAATAAACCAAATTTTTTTCAAACTAATGAACTAATTAAATTTTCCTAAGAAAATTAAACTAACTGAACCGATATTTTATCGATTAATTTATTTTTTTTACCGAATTAACCAAAATTTTAAAATTCTTATTCAGTTTTAAATAAAAAAGAGATTTTATTTAATTAATTATATTTTTAAATAAAAATTAATTAAATTAATATTCTTATTCGATTTATTCAGTTTAACAAAATTATAAAAATTTAAAATCGAAACAGAATCGAATTAACCGAAAACCAAACCTAATTTAAAAAGAAACTAAAAACTAAATTAATCAAATCAAAATTCTAAATTCGATCGGTTCAATTAATTCAGGTTGATTGAATTTTTTATCACTTCTACCTATTTTTCACGACCATAATCACAATGATTATTCATAGATCTAAGGCTCTGATACTAACTGACACAGGAGAAGAATTATTTGACTGCTTCGAATTAGACGTTTGCAAAGAAAGATATAAGAAGATAATTCATAAATAAAGAGGAGTGGCATGGGGTTAAAATGAAAAATAAATTATTAAATTAAAACTAAACTAAATACAATATAAAATCTTTTTACAAGAACACTAATTTATGTTTAAATAGTCTAAGAAATAAAAAAAAATAAAAACTATTAAAAAAAATTAATCTTAAAAAAGATAAAATCTAAATAATTTTTTAAAAAAAAGAAAACTAATCCTGAAAAAATAAAATCTAAATTAGGTTATGGAAAATAAAATTAATTCTAAAAATTTGAAATAAATAAAAAATTAAAAAGATTAAATCTAGAGTTTTGGAGATTGGGTTTATGTGAACCATGACGCCACACGATGATCGCTCCCTTAGACACTGCTTGGTCGTGTTGACTACTAGAAAGCTAATTCTATCTCATCCAAACTTTAAATAGAGCGCAATCGAATTAGGAGACCACTTGTCAATCATCTTCCATGACAATAATCCTGATTGTCCTTCTTCAAAACCCAAAAGGGAGACTCTAGTAATCTCGTCGTTTTTTTTTGGTCACAATTTGAATGGGAATATAACCGTATGGGATCATACGTGATTAATGTGTTTCTCAATGCTCCTGAATCAGAAGTACATTTAGAACTAGTTGAATGAACATATTAGATAAGACAATTGGATTGAGCAAGTTGGGTAGATGCAATAAATGGGATAAACTAAGCGAGTTAGATGGCTAACTTTTCAAAAAAAAAAAAAAACCAAAATGGACAATGATGCCCCTTAAGAGTGTAACGATATTCGAGCCGAAGGATAGCATACATAAAAAAAGTGTCTTTTTTTATAATAACATTATTAAATTAATAACTTTTTTTTATAATAGATAGACCTGATAGATCTAACAGAGGATCAGCTTTGCTCATTCACTGAGATTCAAAAATTGATCTTCTTAATTGTTATTTTGAGTATTTGCCAATGGACATCTATCTCGGGTAGCGATAAGATGATTAATCGCTATTTTAGACATTTACAGTTCGATCCCCAGTTAGGATGTATTTATAAGAATTTTTTCTCCAAATGGGGTGCGAATCCTGGGACGCTGAGCTTTTAGATCGCCCACTGCGAGCGCTTCCCGATTTACCCTGATGATCGATGAGAAACTTTCGTATAGCCGAGCCAGTCGTCCGAGATTAATTGAAAAAACCTCTTAATGGGCATCTATCTCTTTTTAATTTGTCAAAAAAGACATCATACGCTATCTTAAAAAAACACACACACAAATCAAATCAATCATTTGAATAATTCATACAACAGTTAAATAAAAATGACACATATAAGGGCATCTGCAACGGCTCGTTAATCAAGTGTTATAACGCTTGATTAACGAGCCATCCACATTATACCCACTGTGGAGAGCGCATTAATGTAGGCCCGCGTTGAACGCGTTCACTGATTGGTCACCAAACCGATCAGGTAGAAGTCTGATCGGTCACTAGACCGATCAGGATGGAATTATAATAATAATTTAAATTTTAAATAATGATAAAAAAATATTTAAAAATATTATTATTATTTATTTTAAATAATAATCATTTAAATTAGCAAATAAAATAAAAAATAAAAAATATGTAGGTAAGAGAATGAATATGTGAGAGAATATGTATCTGAGAGAAGGTATATGTGAGATAATGTGTATGTGGCATGTGTACCCCACAAATAATGAAAGTTGAATGTTAAACGGTTGTGAGAGATTGAAGATGTTAATATGTATGTGGCATGTGAGTCCCATGCTTTTTGATGAGATGGTAAGTGTTATAACGTTAAAGGAGTTAAACGGTTACGGATGCCCTAATAACCACAACAACTGAACCTTATAACTCATGATAGACATGTAAGTTATAATTTTTTAAAATTATTAAATAAAAAGTTAAAAAATAATTTATATATATATTCAAAAATATATATAAGGAAAAAGTGAAATAATTTTGACCTATATATCTAAAAATAAATAAAATTATTATAATATAAATAACAATAAAAAATATATTTATAATTTATCTAAAACTAGCACATCATCAATTTTTACTCAAAATATAAATATAAATATATACATGTGTGATCATTGAAGTTCAGTCATAAAAACAATTAAGATTTGGCTATGTACCGACTTTATTCATAAATTGAATTTGAACATGTAAATGTGCTTAAGGAAGTCATTGATGTTCCACTGTTTTTAGAGTAGTTTAAAAAGCTTGAAAATATTTTATAATAATTTTGATCAAACATATAGAATAATTAGTTAAAACCATTAGATTTTGTAATTTTATAAAATTAAAAAGATTATAGAATAATTTTGATTAATTTGACTACGGATCAATTTTGAATTGCTTGATTCTTTAAAAGCATAATTAAACTTCAATATTTTCTTAAATAGAAAATGACTATATAGCTGCTATATAAATATAGTTAGATTCTAACTGCCAATAAAGAGCATCTCTGTAAATCTGTATATTTAAAAATTAAAAAAATAACTATTTGGTAATTTCATCCAAAAATATAATTTTTATATAATCTTTAAAATTTTATTTATTTCTAAATTTATAATTCATTTAGTAATTTTTAAAAAGCTATAATATTATTTATATCACTTTTATCATTTTTAAAAATTATATATATATATATATATATATATAATTTTGTATGAGCATATATAATTAACTGAGTTGAGTTTAAAATCGAAATCCTCTGCCTGCGACGACGACAACGGCCATGCAACCGTATTGCTTCCGTTCAACCGGCGGATGCAACTGCCAGCCGCCCCCATGGCGAAGAGACGTACTCTATCACCTCCTTTTTCCATTCCCCTTCTCGCTTCCCTCCTCTCCACTTCCACCTCTCCATCGATCTGATCTTCTACGACGATGAGCGCCGCTGCGGCTTCCCCTGCTCCTCCCTCCCTATACGCTGCTGGCGCAGGAGGCGACGGCGGCGGCGGCGATGGTGATGACCCCTCCCGTCCCCCGCCCTTCGAACTGTTTCACAGAGTTGGCGCCGGCCCCATTGTCCCTGAAGGAGAGGAGGAGGATGAATCAGAGGAAGCAGAGGATCAGGCGCCGGCCAACGGCAGGGAAGGAACAGGGGAACCTTCTCGCCGGACTAGGAGCAGGGGAAGGGGCGCTCCGGCGGGTCCACAACAGTGCGGAACGTGCTACAAGGTGTTCCCCTCCATCAAGGCCCTGCACGGCCACATGCGGAAGCACCCGGCGATGTTCCGCCGCGCCGCGATCTCCTTGGTGGAGAAGGACTCGAGCCCGGAGGAACGACGGTTCGTGTGCCGCAACTGCGGGCGCGAGTTCCAGAGCCGGCAGTCCCTCGGCGGCCACTCCGCCAGCCACAAGGGCGAGAACGGGTGCTACCAGAAAGCGAAGGAGGAGCGTGAGTACGGCACGGCCAGAGGCCGAAGGAAGAAGAAGAAAGGGATCAGCGAGGAAGAAGCGGCAGAGGAAGCGCGGCGGTCGACGGCAGCCATGCTGTCGTTTGTGTTCGCCAAACAACCCCGTCCGGCGGCGCCGCCTCCGGCTGAGGTTCCTGTTCTGAGCACTCCGGCATCAGCGCCGCCACAAATTGCAGCCGAGACGAGCACGATAAGAAAGGAGGCGGAGGAGGAAGAGCTAGACTTGAATAAACTTCCCGACGAGTCTTCTCCTTCTTCCCCCTCGCCAACGGAGACGACGACGGAGAAGAACAGCTTGGGGTTTGACCTGAACGAATCGCCAGAGGAAGCGAGAAACACGAAGAAGAAGAGACCGAATGTCGACTTGAACGAATCACCGGAATCGACGAACGCAAACTGGAATTGGAATAGCGACGTTGGTGGTTCCGCCGCCGCACCGGAGACGGCGAGTAAGCGGAAGGAGAGGAAGAAGAAGAGGTCGAAGCTGGATTTGAACGAGTCGCCGGAGGAGAAATAGCGGGCACGGGAATGGCGGGAATGGCAGTTCGACCTCTTCCCTTCCCGCGTTAGAAAGAGAGAAAGATTTGCTTAATATTTAAATTATATTATTTTTCTAAATAAATACAAACAAAAATTTCTTTGTAATACATTTGTTTTTATATATTTCCAATGTTAAAGTCTTCGCTATATATCCATATTCTCTTGTCATAGAATAAACAAAATAAATTAATATTAAAATAAGTTTAAATTTTCTCGAATGAAATTCATTCCAAATATTCTACAAAATTAAGGGTATCCTTGTAATTTTATATATTTTTCCTCCTAATTGGTGATAGATAGTTCATGCTCTTATATAATCCGCTCGTCTCCTCTCTCTCTCTCTCTCTCCCTCGCGTGGGTTTTGGGCGAAAAATTCCACCTTTGTTGGTAGCTCAATGTACGAATCTCCCATTCGGAAACCCTAATCTGCCGAACTAGGTAATTTATTCATGTCGTTCCTTCCACTCAATCTGCAATTTGTGGGTGATCTATTGGTTTTGACATAATCCTTACCTGAAACTAGGATTTGTTGAGTCCGTCGTTTCGTTTTAGTTGATGATTTCGGATGAGTTTTATTGGATTTAGTATGTTTTTAGCTCAAATTTTCTTCCTTGATCTTAATTTTGTGCCAGCAATGAAAAGATCCGCTGGGCGTCGATGATCCTAAATCCGATCTTGAAGCTTATTGCGATCTTTTCTTGTGATTAATCATCTGCGAATGATGGATTCAATCCCGAATGTTATCGATCAAGATTGGATTTTGATACGATAGCCAGATTGATTCATAATCATTGAACCGTAAGGGTTCAATTGGATGGAGTCTTTCGATGCTAATAATTATTTGCCTCCTCGTAAGCGTCTGCTCGCTGAACTTAGGAGGGAGAATTCCGAATTTGATTACCTGCAGCCAGTTCCTTTTGTTTCGGGTGATCTTGGTGCTCGGCTTAGAAATATTATTAACTCCCCAGATTCGACTCCGGAGAAGATCATCGAGGTTTCCAAATCTGTGGCTTTGGCAGCAACTGAAATTGCTGTGGTAGCAAGAAAAACTGCAATTGAGAAATCTGCAGCGGCTACAAAAGCTAAAGCTGATGCCAAGGATGCATTGCTATTTCTGGATTCCATCACGATGAATAGGAAATGCAGAAAAGTCTGTTCAAACAAAATTAAAATGAGGAAAAAGCATATCCCGATAAAGCTCCTATATAAGACTTACCATCCTTCTGGAAGCCTAGTAACTGATGAAGAACTAACAAGGAAGCTGCATCATGCAATGAATAGTTCACCTATAATCTCCAATCATAGGGAAAAGCTGATTCAGAATTCGGGGCAAGAAGTTCCATGTAACAGTGATGATGTCTACTATGAAACTGCACATGATTTTAATGTGGAGAGTATCACAAGTAACTATTCCGAAGGGAAAACTGTTGTATGTTCCAAAGCTGACAATTTTGAGGAGGAAGAAGAATTCTGTCACCGCAGGAAGAAACAACAAAATGAGTTGTTCAGATCAGGAGCTGGAAGTAGGAAAGTGAGAGTTAAGCAAAAGAAGTTGCTTTTGAGTCAATGCAAGCTTAGAGATAAAGTAGAGCCACACAAATTATCATCATCTGAAAATCTTTCTTCTTTCAAGAAAGAATTAAATTTGGATTCTGCAGAAATCAATATGTCTTCAGATGATACAGAAGTGGTTCCTGATGGTGGTCTCAATGAAGATTACTTCGGCATGGAAATGCAAAACGATCAGGGTATCACAGTGCTCATCGGATAGTAATATATTGAAAGGATTATGCTAACGATCCTTCGGCAACCATTTTCTCTACTGGGTACCTATACGATAACTATGCCCACAAGATAGTTTTTGGAGCATAATGGGCATTCTCATAATTTGGAACCTGTTTGCATCCATATCCAATGTGGAAGATACTCAAACAGATCCTTTGCTGAATAGTTTATTTTCAGTTTTTCTTCTACCAAGTGCTTGCTTCATAATTTATGTGCACTAGTGGCTTGCTTTTGTTTCTTCCAATGCTTCACTTCTTGTTATTAATTCTAGTACAGGACATTTGTGTTATTCAGATTTCAAAATCAATGCTAAATATATTACTAGTACCAATAAACCTACCACTAAAAATGCTTTCAAAGTAATTGTAGATTCATACTCCAAATATTGAAATTATACTTGCTGATGTTGATTTTTGCACATGAAAATTTTCCACTCAGTAATGATGCATTACCATAGTTTGAAAAAGTTGTTGCTTGGTTGCTTATACGGATGCCTAGGTGTATTTTTTAGGAGACTCCGTGATGGCGATGTAGAAGGATTTATATATTTTTGTTATTATTATTTTTTGATAATTTTTACTTTTTAATATTTTAAGAATTTTTAATAATTTTTATTTTTTTATATATATATTTTTTATTTGAAGTCCGTTGAAAAATTTTAGGATTATAAATCTGTTAATGATTTTTCGGGCGCATGCACTTTATGTCCTAAACTTGATATTAAATTAGTGATTTTAATATTAAACTTTTAAAAAGATTTTTATAGTCCCAAAGTTAGGTCTTTGTCATTTTTTTAAGTCTCAAATTTTATAATTCTTTTTTTAATATCATGTAACCGGAAACGTCTCAAGTCCTTTAAAAAAATGATTGAATACTATAATTCAATTAGAAAGGTGAACTTTAGGGTTTTTGTTTTTTATTTTTTTTTAGCTCGAACATTATAATACAATTGGAAAGGTGAATCCTAGAGGGTTTCGATTTTTTAATTTTTTTTTTTTAACTTAAACAGAATAACCCAATTGGGAAGGTAAACTCTAGGGATTTTCGATTTTTATATTTATTTTTTTAGCTTGAACACTATAACTTAATTGGAAAGGTGAATCCTGGAGTTTTCATTTTTTAATTTTTTTAGCTTGAACACTATAACCCAATTGGGAAGATAAACCCTGGACTAAAATAAAAATAAAATGTTAACTTTGGGACTAAAAAAGTCTTTTTAAAAGTTTGATATCAGAATCGCTCATTTAGTATCAAGTTTGGTATAAAAATATATTTTCCTCATAATTTTTTTTTTTTAAAAATTATTTACCTTTTTTTTAATTTTTTTTCCTTTCTTTACTATAGAGGAATTGGAGTCTATTTATTAAGATTTCTTTCTTTTGGGTCTGAAGTCGATATAAATATGTAATTAATTGTTTAAAGATTAATTCCCTATTCTTAATAAAGTCTTTTTTAGAGGTTTTTGTTCTTATCTTCTCCTCAATTTCGTTTCTTGTTAACCCGCAGGATAATCGCTAATCTGCTTGGCGTCAGTTGGTATGGAAGTGTTTAATTGAGGAAGTCGAGCATCAAATCTAATGGAAGATCATTGGGCTCGAGGTCGTGCCAGAAAGGTTCCAACTAAGAAATCCTCATACCATGGTCATAGCATCCAAGACGTAATTGAGAATTTACAGAGACAAATTGTAGATTTAACCCGACATGATTTACAAAGGTAAATTAAAGAATTATCCCAACACCTAACAGAAATGGTGTGAATTCATGAAGATCGTGAGACAAGTAGTCGAGAGGATTAACAAGGAGATCTCAGACTTTGAATTGATCTATCAAAATTTTATGGTATATCATAAACAGAGATTGTTGTTGATATGATCAATAAAGTGGAGCGGTTCTTCTATTATAAGCAAATACCGTATTAGATGAAGGTGAAGTTGTGTCATCAAACTCAAGGGTTTAGTATTGAAGTAGTGGGAGCACTTGCATCGCTTGCGAAATAGACAGTGCAAAACCAAGATCAAGGATTAAGAGAAGATGAAGAAAAAAATAAAGATCACTTTCTTCCTTTTGGTTACACTTAAACTCCATTCGAGGGATGATTAGGTTTCGTCATGGAGGACGATAACATCGATGCGTGAGATATCCTTGTTGTATTCGAAGATGATTTGAAGGAAGAAGTTGATGAGGTACTTTATAATGATGTCCCTGAGACTCTAAGTGATCGCAAGTGTTTGTTAATTTCAAAGGATTCACAAGTAGAATCAAATAAATTTATTGATGGTGCTCAAGATATTAATTGTCTTATTAGGGATGTCAAAATAAACACAATCCGACGACCATATCCAAATCTACCAAAAAAAAATAGAAATGATACACTGCGTGAAATATTGGACGTGAACACAGCGTGAACGACATGGAACGTCACGTCGTTCATGCCATGTGGCATTTTATTTCAGCGTGTTTTAATCATTCAGTGGTTTAATTTCTCCGAAGCCTTTTCTTTTCCCGAACCCTAAACCCATACGAGCTTCCGCGCATCCTCTTCTTCCTCCCTCCACCGCGACTTATTGCTAGGGCACCGCACGACCGCGGTTTCGTACAACAAACGCCGACGTTCGTCTCGCCTTGGAGACCCAGCCCCATCTGACGCCCTAGCTTTCTTCTTGCGAGGGCACCGCACAACGCTGTGTTTCAACTCCGGCAAATGCCAGATCTCATCGACACCTCACCGGAGCTCCTGGGAGGCCCAGCCTCACCGAAGGTTCATCTCGTCGATGCCCTCAACCCTAATTTGGTTATTGTGCCCTTTCTGCCTATCTTCCATCAAGCCCTAATTTGGTTGTTTCTGCGACTCCGACAAACGGGTGATCTCGTCGACGCCTCACCAGAGCTTCCAACGCTTCCCAGCCCCGTCTGAACTTTGAGCCGTCGACCCAACTCGAAAGCCGTAATTTGGTGACAAAGCCATCTTGTTTCAGCCCTAATTTGGAGCCAGCTCTGATACTGCAACGCTTCAACAGTTTCTGTGGTACGTCCCAGTTCGTTTTAAGCCTCCCGTTGAGTCAGTTACAATTCTATTACCATTATATGTGTTGGGAGGTATGGCTTGGCGGTTTCCAAGACAACCACGGGGTCGTACTTGAGAGACCTCTCTATGTCTACGGATTAAAAATTTAATCTGAATAGAGACCCGTCTCCCTAACGACCGTCTCATCGTCATGTTAATTAATCCAAGTCACAACTTAGCCAAAACTGAAGTTTAGGCCTTGTAACTTTCCGGATTAATTAACCGCGAAAAAGACGACGAATGGATCGTCGGATTTTGTGTTTGTATTCAGGGTCCATGACATAACTAATTATCAAATTAATTAATAAATAATTAATCTACGATAACTAATTATCAACATGCGATGACAACAAATATCAAAGCAATTAACATGACAAAAGTAAAACGGAGCTCGAGAGAGTTATACCTCGTCGTTTACCTCGCAGTCTTCTACCTTATGACCCTCCCCTCCTGGACATCCTGTGGGCAACGATCTACCAAGACGCGGAGTCATCAAGGCACGCCAAAATCACCTTCTTCAATCTTCTTCCTCTTTGGTAGCAAAAACCCTAGCTAGGGTTTCAGCCAACCTCCTTCTCACCTCTCCTCCTCTCGCCGCCGGTTACCTCAAGCTCCAAGGTCCGGCCGGCCAAGAGGCAACATTGAGAGGCAGTTAGGATGATGAAGAAAGGGAAGAAGAAGCTGAGCAAGCTCCTTCTTCTTCCCAAAAACCCGCCGGAAACCCTAATTCCCTCTTCCTCACCGCCGACGCCAAACAAAGAAGAAGTCCCCTGTTTTTCGGCCGCCAGAATCCTCTCCTCCTTGCTCCTTGCTTGTGCACGTAGAGGAGGAGACAACGATGAGGGAAGGAGAGGAGATCAGAGAGGAAGAAGTGAGAAAAACCGAACTTCTCTTCCCTCTTGCCACTGACGCCGCAAGGTGATGAAACCCGCCGCCGGCTTCCTCTCCACCCACACCTCTGCTCCAAGCCGAGCACCAAGGTGCTCCTCCCTCCCCTGTCGGTGCTTCACGCCCAAAGGATGAGTGGAAGATGAAGAGAAGGCTCCTCTCCTTCCTCCTTCTCGCCGCCGCAAAGTAACCTAGGAGAGAGAGAGAGAGAGAGAGGGATTAGGAAAAATGGTTTTGTATGGGTTTTTTGATTAATCCGAATTAATTCTCAATTAATTCATTTAGTCTTGTATCATGACTCCTATGGGGTATTTATAGGGCTAAGGTAGGGACCATGAGAAGGAGTTGGTTCTTGGCCCGCTAATGGATCCAAACCCGATCCATTAATGGTGATCCATTCCACTAAAGGATCCCATTGAACTTCCTCACCTACCCCCATATTTTCATATGGGCTCCACCTATTATGATTCATCCATCTCCCCGTGTTTAAGTTATCGAATGCCCGATAATTAATTTAATTTACTGATAATTAAATTAATTATCCTCTTAATCCTTGATTAGTACCACTCAACCTTTTCATCATGCCGGACCATAGTCCACTTGCAAGATTTGACATGACGATCCTTTTCAGCTCACCAAGGGGGCATCATCATCCCGACTCACCAGGACACAGATTCCGTCAATAATCAATGACACACCATATAATTAATATTATTTCCCAATTTATCGGGCATATTGATTTAACAAAATAAATCTCACCCTTTGGTAAATCAAAGAAATAATATATAATTATACGTGCCCGTTATTATTTCGGGATTAAGAGACTGTACTCCATAATATTTATCCGAGGTCTAATCCAATTTATTATGTCAGTACAAAACTGGATGACCTCTCTTTTGGTCCTACTCAATGTACACAAAGTACACTTGTGTAACTCTATGGTTAAGATAAACCACACCTAATTACACTACAACCATCCCGATGGTTTGTCCAACTCCATCTCGGTTGTGTGTCTCTTTCTTGTACTTCGGCATGGAACCTGATAACATGATCTTTTGTGCGACACCACACATCATGTTATCTACAATGCCAAGTATTAGTCATTTTGTGCATATACTAATATAAACATGCTCTGTGTGATTTTGCGATTCACTTTAAAATGTAGATGTATTCTAATCCAAAAGGAAGGCTTTTAGTATACATCCTAACAATCTCCGCTTATACTCAAAGACTTTGCTATTTTCAAAATGTCATACATCTGACCTCTAGATCCTTCACATGCCTAAAAGCTCTCGCTACTAAGGCCTTAGTGAAATGATCCACCTAGGTCATCCTCTGATGCAATCTAGGCAACGACAACTATTCCTTTTCTGGATGGTACTTGCGCTCTATGTGTTTACTCGCCTTATGGACTCCTGATTCCTTCGAGTTTGCAACTGCACCATTTTAATCACATCTTATGTGATAGTTCTGAGCAAACCAGGAATCACATCGAAGTCCATCTTGAGGTTCCTGAACCATGTAGCTATCTTGGCTGCCATGCAGGCTACCAAATATCCAACCTCCACAGCAGGGTCCATCACGCAGCCACTACGCAACACTCTGCTATACAATGGTTCTACCTCCTAAAAGTAAACACAAACCACGAGGAATACTTATATTTGCACATATCTAGATTAGAATTTTGTATCCATATAACCCACAGGGGATTGGCATGCCCGGTAAATCAGCATATAGTCCTTAGTCCTTCTAAGGCACTAATGCATACTTTTACCGCAGTCCAATTTCCTTGACCTGGGTTACTCCGATATCTGTTACCTGTGCCCACGGCACAACAGATATCTGAGCTCGTTTTTAGCATACATGAGACTCCCTTTAGCTGATGCTAGAGGAACCGCCATTACCTACTCTATCACCTTTGATAATCTAAGCATATCTCTTTAGATAGAGTAGCTCCAAAGCCAAAAAGTACAAAACTTTTCCTTGGAGGTATCCATGCTAAAACGAGCTAGGACATTGTTTTATATGAAGCTCAGGATAAACACATCATCCTTGTCTGGAGATCCCTTAGATCTTTGATCTCAAAGGATGTGTCTTATTTCTCCTAAGTCATTCATAATTATGTGGACAACCATACCCTTACGTCTGACAATATTTCGTCATTGTTGCCAACCAATAAAATATTATCTACGTATAGTACAAGAATACCACTTCGTTTCTGTCACATACAATATCATCCGTCCTTTGAACAAATCTATATAACTGGATTTATCTCTTCAAAGCGGATGATCCTTGTCATAGGTCTAGGAATCCGGTTCATGTTCACTTAGGACCCAGTCTATAGACTCTCCAAGAACATGAGACTTTCAGGTTGAGTAACAACCCTCCCACTACGACAAGGTACCCTTTGTATATCTTCAGTGGCACGAGGTACAGTACCTTGTGATATTCCTCTTGTACTGTTGGTACTAAGATGAGAATGTTCCCATATTAATTTTACTCAGAATAATTTATACTCATGGGGTTGTGGTTTATTTCATAGTCCTTTTCCTATGAATCAGACATTCATTCCAACGAATATCCTCTGATCCTTAGGACTATTGAACCACCTTATTGTTCCCTTAGGATAGCCTACGAACATATGCACTAGATTCCAACTTATCAGTGTCTCCTCTCAGCACATATGCTGAACAACTCATAATCTGAACATGCCTTAGACTAAGCCTTCGCTTAGTCCACATTTCTATGGTCTTAAGAG
This sequence comes from Boesenbergia rotunda, assembly GCA_024364735.1. Taxonomy (NCBI): domain Eukaryota; kingdom Viridiplantae; phylum Streptophyta; class Magnoliopsida; order Zingiberales; family Zingiberaceae; genus Boesenbergia; species Boesenbergia rotunda. The sequence goes on along the minus strand of JAGFNQ010001697.1, from coordinate 406,812 downwards.
ACTACTGACCTAGATAGAATCAAGCATATATACTGTCGTGTCCAGGACATACCCCTTTGATCAAATTTGGCTAATCACAGAGTGGCTTACCATCTTCTTAACTATTAGCTTAAGAGACCTTCTTCCTTCCATGGGTTGCACCGTTCTGTTGGGGCATACCAAGTGCAATGAATTGGGATTGAATCCCAAATCTCTGATAAGCAAGTCCTACAACTATCCCTAGAGGTACTTTCCATTATGATCTAATCATAATGTCACCATACTTTTACTCTGATGTTTCTTCTGCATCAGACTTGAACTCTTTGATCTCATCAAAGTATTCAGTCTTGCAGTACATCAAGTAAATGTACTTTGTCCTTTAAATAATTGTTTATAAACAAAGTATTCAAGGGTACCTCTATTCTGGATAGACTAAGGACCTATACATATCAGGATGAACCAATTCCTATATATCTTTGGCTCTATGCCCCTAGGCTTAGAACAAGCCTATTTGGTTTTGTTACCTTCCTAGTAGGAGTCAAAGATCTTAAGGAAGACAAGTCTTCCATCACCAATGAACCCAAGAGCTTATTGGTTAACAACCTTTGAATCCCACTATAGGTTAACAAGACCAAGTCTTAGAGCCAAAATATATGCTTGGTTCTACTTGGAAGGAATCTTTCTCTTACTTTAGTTAAGATGATAAATTATATTGCATCATGGGAGTTTTTGGTTTTATGTATTAATTGTCTATCTATGTACTATAATAGATAATCCTTCTATTCCTCTTTTAACAAATAAATGCAATAGAAATATCTTATTCTAGAAACTGAACAAAAAGTTCTTTCCAAAAACTAAGTACATAAAGACAATCTCTATAAAGCCAAAACTATATCATCCTATGCTAAAGACATAAATAAATAGATAAAACTCCCACTGCAAAAAGTAATCTCCATAACTCATCCATGTAGTCAGTAATATCCTCCTTAGCTAGCCGTCGGGTTTCCTGGAACCCCTGCACAAAAATGCAGACATGATTAGTAGCATCCGTATCTACACACCCAGTACCGGTAGATATCACCGCTAAACATGTTACAACGACAAAGAAGAAAATATACCTGTGGTACTACTCTGACGACTGGGACAATCTATCTTCCAATGTCCTAACTGCTTGCACACAAAGCACTTGCCTTTCGGCTTCTTCATGCATCCCCGAGGTTCCTGTAATCCTGCGACTTTGTTTGGCCCAGAACGTTTCTTCTTCTTCTTTCCGTTCGGTTTAGAAGTAGAAGCGTCTTGAGCAACGAAAGTCTATGAACTCTGAAGAGAAAACGTCTCTGCCACCTCGAGTTCTGTCAGAAGTTCTGCCCACGAATATGAACGCTTGTCCATATTGTAGCTTAGGCGAAACTTCTCAAAACTCACTGGTAGAGATTGGAGGATGAGATCGACTTGGGTTTCCCCATCGATCTGTGCTCCAAGGATTTCCATCTCCTTCATCCAAGCCATCATTTTGAGAGCATGTTCCCTTACGGGCATACCCTCAACCAAGATGGTTGTAGTCAAGTTGTTCATTACCTTTCACCTAGCGGCTCGATTGCTTTAACCGAAGAGTTCATCGAGTTTGGATATTTTATCACTGGTAATGGAAGAAGCCTGATTTTGATGACATTCAGTCGTCTCGTCTGCTTCTAACCATTTCCTAAAATATTCAAACTCCTCTTCAGTATTAATCTCGCTAGTCTTTTCGGTACAGAACTCGGCAAGATCACACTTGGGTTCCTCGGCAGTAGAGACAAAGTCCATGTTTAATTCCCAATCCTTATCATTATTAGGGGCATTTATTTGGTTTTCTCTTTGAATTATGTCAAGTGGGTCTAGATCTATTTTAAAGTACCTGAGAATCACAACAATCAATCACTTTAGTTTTTGAAAATAAATTGACTCCTCAAAACAATAAATTTTCAAAAAACAAACAACACCTCAAAACACCCAAGCATGTGATGTGGTCCTTTTTCTTTGCTTTGGTGGAGGTGGAGGCTAGGTTGACTTCTTCTTCAACCTTGGATGAAGTAGATGCTTCATCTTATTCCGGCATAGAAGTGGGTCTCTTCTCCCCCTCAATCCTTGAGGTGGAGATCTCTTCCTCTTCTTCTCTTGAGGAGGTTGATGATCTTTTACTTAATTCCTCCTCCTCACTTGAAGAGATTGCCACTTCCTTTCCTCTTTCTTCTTCTTCACCCATTTGACTTTTCTCCTTGGGTTCTTCCATTAGTTGAGCTCGGGTAGGGTTTTTATGAAGTTCTTTCAATTTGCTCCACAATTCACATGCATTTTGGTATGCCCCTACACCACTCAAAATATTGTTAGGCAAAATATTTATTAAAATGCTAATTACCTTCTCATTGGCTTTTGATTGTGCTTGTTGTTCTTGATTCCAATATCTAGGCCTAAGCTTCTTCCCGTGCTTATCATTTGGAATCTAGAAGGGTTCTTCAAGCGCAATTCTACACTCCCACTCCATTCCGAACCCCGTCTTGATCCTTGCCCTCCAAAAGTCGAAGTCTTCATGATCGTAGGGCGGTGGAGTGTAGATGTCTTCCCCAAATTTATCTTCCATTTTCTTCTTCCTCTAGCGTGTGTTCCCTCGGTGGTTAGTCCAATCGAGAGCGGTCCTTCGCTCTGATACCAATTGTTAGATCGATTCCGTATGCTAGAGGGGGTGAATAGCGTTTCTTCGATTCTTCTTGTACCTACGTTGTTAGTTGCACAGCGGAAACAATAATAAAGAAAACAAACAACACTAACAAGAATGATTTACTTGGTATCCACCCCGGAAGGTGACTAATCCAAGAATCCGTCAGTGGATCACTCCCCAGATAACCTCCAGCTAGCCCTCGTCGCTCCTTGTGGGTGGAGAAACCTCACCACAACACCTTGAGAAGACCTGAGCACAAAGACTACTATCTGTCCTTTAACCAAGACAAGATTCGTCAAGAATATTAGTCACCACGAAGTCCTCTTTAAATAGGACTCGGGCTGAAACCCTCGCCACCAGTCGAATGCCCCCAGGGCAGTCGACTAGTGCCACTGAAATTCGACCGTTGCAACGCCAACGTTCGAATCTTCAGCCAACTCACCAGCCACCTACCAGTCGACTGCCCTGGGGGCAGTCGACTGGTCCAGAGCTGAAACCCTTCTGTGAGTTTCATCAATCGACTGCCCCCAGGCCAATCGACTGGTATACTCACACACCTAAGGTTACCCTTCCCCGAGTACATTCCACTCCGCACTCGAACCCTAGGATTTCTCGAGTGCAATCACACATCACTCGTACCCCTCACGACTCAACTGACTCCTCATCCGCAGCCTCGACTATTGCCTTCGCGCCCTCTTCATCTTCGGCTCCCGTCCCTCGGATGCACGCAAGCCTCCAGCTTGCCTCCATGCCATCCTTCACGTATGCCTTGAAGTTCGCGCCCCTCAGCTCATCGTCCCTGCTCCACCAAGGTCCCTCAGGTGCACACAAGCCTCCAGCTTGTCTCCATGCCACCCTTCACCGTACCAAGGCCGTCCAACTAAGTCGATATGTGTAACCTACGCACCCTGCACACTCAACATACACATATCAAATACACAAGGGTAAACCTAACTTAAACCCTTTGCCCAAACATCAAAACTCATGGTCACTCCGGACCACAGATTGCCTCAATAGTGTCGTCACCTCGTCCACTCCATCCTTTCCATGCGCAAGCTATCATGAAGGAATCCCCAAGCCGAGATGACTAGCTTACTTATTTATATCCATTGATCCTATACTCCACAAAGGAGTGTACATGTAGTCTAGATCGAAGTAAATAAAAGCTTGGATAAACACGTGCCATATTTAATTATAAAAATTAAATAACTTATCTAGCCTCGTCAACCCCGAGGATTCAATTAATATACATCACACACAATCAATCACATACATAACTACAATTTGTCATAATAGTTGGAATCTAGTGCCTGTAACACAAACTTAGCCTACACACATCCAAAAATTATTCAGCAAACATAATGTACATGATAATGTGCAGAAAAATAACCGAATTCTAAACACACAAAACCGAAAACACAGCTATGATACCAATTGTTGGGAGGTATGGCTTGGCGATTTCCAAGACAACCACGGGGTCGTACCTGAGCGACCTCTCTATGTCTACGGATTAAAAATTTAATTCGAATAGAGACCCGTCTCCCTAACGACCGTCTCGTCGTCGTGTTAATTAATCAAAGTCACAACTTAGCCAAAACTGAAGTTTAGGCTTTGTAACTTTCCGGATTAAATAACCGCGGAAAAGACGATGAATGGATCGTCAGTTTTTGTGTTCATATTCGGGGTCCATGACATAATTAATTATCAAATTAATTAATAAATAATTAAACTACGATAACTAATTAGCAACATGCGATGACAACACATATCAAAGCAATTAACATGACAAAAGTAAAACGAAGCTCAGGAGAGTTATACTTCGTCATTTACCTCACAGTCTTCTACCTTATGACCCTCCCCTTCTGGACATCGTGTGGGCGATGATCTACCAAGACGCGGAGTCACCAAGGCACGCCAAAATCACCTTCTTCAATCTTCTTCCTCTTTGGTAGCAAAAACCCTAGCTAGGGTTTCGGCCAACCTCCATCTCACCTCTCCTCCTCTCGCCACCGGCCACCTCAAGCTCCAAGGTCTGGCCGGCCAAGAGGCAGCACCGAGAGGCAGCTAGGAAGATGAAGAAAGGGAAGAAGAAGCTGAGCAAGCTCCTTCTTCTTCCCAAAAACCCGCCGAAACCCTAATTCCCTCTTCCTCACCGCCGGCGCCAAACAAAGAAGAAGTCCCCTATTTTCCGGCCGCTAGAATCCTCTCCTCCTTGCTCCTTGCTTGCGTACGCAGAGGAGGGAGACAATGATGAGAGAAGGAGAGGAGATCAGAGAGGAAGAAGGGAGAAAAACCGAGCTTCTCTTCCCTCTTGCCACCGGCGCCGCAAGGTGATGAAACCCGCCGTCAGCTTCCTCTCCACCCGCGCCTCTGCTCCAAGCCGAGCACCAAGGTACTCCTCCCTCCCCTACCGGTGCTTTACGCCCAAAGGATGAGTGGAAGATGAAGAGAAGGCTCCTCTCCTTCCTCCTCCTTCTCGCCGGCGCAAAGTAACCTAGGAGAGAGAGAGAGAGAGGGATTAGGAAAAAGGGTTTTGTGTGGGTTTTTTGATTAATCCGAATTAATTCTCAATTATATCATGACTCCTATGAGGTATTTATAGGGCTAAGGTAGGGACCATGAGGAGGAGTTGGTTCTTGGCCCACTAATGGATCCAAACCCGATCCATTAATGGTGATCCATTCCACTAAAGGATCCTATTGAACTTCCTCACCAACCCCCATATTTTCATATGGGCTCCACCTATTATGAGTCGTTCATCTCCCCATGTTTAAGATATCGAATGTCCGATAATTAATTTAATTTACTGATAATTAAATTAATTATCCTCTTAATCCTTGATTAGTACCACTCAACCTTTTCATCATGCCGGACCATAGTCCACTTGCAAGATTTGACATGATGATCCTTTTGAGCTCACCAAGGGGGCATCATCATCCCGACTCACCAAGACACGGATCCCGTCAATAATTAATGACACATCATATAATTAATATTATTTCTCAATTTACCGGACTTATTGATTTAACAGAATAAATCTCACCCTATGGTAAGTCAAAGAAATAATATATAATTATACGTGCCCGTTATTATTTCGGAATTAAGAGATCGTACTCCATAATATTTATCCGAGGTCTAATCCAATTTATGAAGTCAGTACAAAATTGGATGCTCTCTCTTTTGGTCCTACTCAATGTACACAAAGTATACTAGTGTAATTCTATGATTAAGATAAACCACACCTAATTACACTACAACCATCCTGATGGTTTGTCCAACTCCATCTCGGTTGTGATTCTTTTTCTTATACTTCTGCATGGAACCTGATAACATGATCTTTTGTGTGACACCACGCACAATGTTATTACAATGCCAAGTATTTGACATTTCTTTTGTGTGACACCACGCACAATGTTATTACAATGCCAAGTATTTGACATTTTGTGCATATACTAATATAAATATGCACTGTGTGATTTTGCGATTCTCTTTAAAATGTAAATGTATTCTAACTAAAAGCAAGACTTTTAGTATACATCCTAACAATATGATACTATTTTTAATTGAAGAGTTTAAACTGTCATGGAGGAAGAAATCATTGAATCGTGTGTGCCATTGAATGATATTGATTTGCAAGTGTTGGGTGATTCGTCAAGCTTGCAGTAACTGGAGGCTCCACAAGTTGGGATGCAATTTTTATCTGAGGAGGAAGCTCGTGTTTTTTACAAAACGTATGCCCAAGGTCTTGGTTTTGGTATTTCAAAAAAACGTTCCAAAAAAGGAGACAATGGTCAACAGAAGTATATTTCATTTGGATGTTCTAAAAATGGTAAGAATGTTCCTAAAGTTAAAAATTCCTTTTATCCTAGACCTTGTAGCAAAACGAATTGCAAAGCACGGATAAATATTACAGTTCAGAATGATGGGTTATTTCTCATTACTAGTATTCGCCTTGAACACAATCATGAGTTAAGTCCAAGGAAGTCAAGACATTTTAGATGCAATAAAGTGTTAGATTCCCAAACTAAGTGGAAATTAGAGTTAAATGATCACGCTGGAATTACTTTGAGTAAAAGTTTTCAATCATTTATTGTTGAAGCCGGTGGCTATGAAAATTTATTGTTTGATGAGAGAAAGTGCAGAAATTATGTGATTGAAGCATATAGATTAAGACTTAGGCATGGTGATGTAGAAGTATTGAATAGTTACTTTTGTCGTATGCAAACTAGAAATTTGAATTTCTTTTATACCATTGATGAAGATGAAGATTGTCGCATAAGAAATATATTTTGGGCTGATGCAAGATGTAGGGCTTCATATGAGTATTTTTCTGATGTCATTACATTTGATACTATATATCTGACCAATAGTTATGATATGACGTTTGCTCCATTTGTTGGAGTAAATCATCATGGTGAATCAGTATTACTTGGTTGTGGCTTGATATCCAGAGAAGATTCTGAAACATTCATTTGGTTATTCAAATCATGGTTAGCATGCATGAGAGGAAGAGCTCCACGAGGTATTATTACGGATCAGTGCAAAGCTATGGAAATTACAATTCTTGAGGTATTTTCAGACTCTCATCATCGCTTATGTCTTTGGCATATTATGAAAAAAATTCCAGCTAAGTTTGGTAGTCATGCCAACCATAAGTTGATAAAGAAAAATTTGAAGAATATTGTTTATAATTCTTTAACTTCTAAAGAATGTGATAGCAATTGGAAAAAATTGATTGAAGATTTTAATTTGGAGAATAACGAATGGTTGAGTTCTTTATGGGGTTGTCGTTATAAGTGGATGTCTGTGTATGTGAAAGATAAATTTTGGGCAGGGATGTCTACAAGTCAAAGAAGTGAGACTATGAATATCTATTTTGATGATTATGTTCATTCGAAAACAACTTTAAAATAGTTTGTTGAACAATGTGAAGTTCTTTGAAAAGTAAGATTGAAAAAAAAAATCTGATTTTGCATCTTTCAATTCAATTATTCCAGTCATTAGTGGTCATCCCATTGAAAAGCAATTTCAAGGTGTCTATACTAATAAGATATTCAAGTTATTTCAGGATGAAATCAGGGGTTTGATGTTTTGTAACACTTCGTTTGTAAAGCAAGAAGGGTCAACTATCTTATATGATGTGGTGGAAACTGTATTGGGAAAGAGGGAGCAACTCCACAAGAAGTGTCATTTTAGTACTATATAATGAGATAGACTGTGAGATGAAGTGTTTGTGTCGTCTCTTTGAGTTTCGAGGCATTTTGTGTAGACATTTGATTTCTATTCTTTTCAAAAAGAAATATCACTAAAGTTCTTGAAAAGTATATTTTGGAACGATGGCGCAAAGACATTAAACGTCGGTATCAAGGCGTCACCAATATTTATGATGATTTTTGTTCTCATGAGGAAGAAAGACAAAGATATAATAATCTTCAACCATTGTTACAAGAAGTGCATCAGCTTGGGTCTAAAAATCATGAGAGGTTCTCTGTTTTAATGGGGATATTGAATGAAGCAAAACAAAGGTTTATGGATATTAACATTATTGATTCGTTAGATGGTGATCATGATAGCAACACGATACATGGGGAATCAAGAATTGAGATCAAGAAGTTTCACACTCCACTAAAGGTAAGATCTCGTGGACATCCACCAACCAAAAGAAAGCAATCCAAAATTGAGCAAATTGTGAAAAAGGTGGCGGCAAAAAATAGAAACCAAGCTAAGGTTGAATTGATTATATTTTGGTTTTATATTTTGGTTATAATTGATTTTAATTTTTTCTATTTGTTAATATTGAACGTAAGTTCTTTGTCGATGGGTTATGAGAGGTGGCGGTAAAGAGCAAGAAGAATTATCAAATTTCGGACATACAAATACGATCACTTACCCGAGTTGTCAGAGTAGTCAAAATGTAAGTTCAATGCATTAGTGGTCATCCTATTTTTATGATTTTTTGGGAAGTACCTGATTCTTTATTTAGTTGACATTTGTATTTGTTATTTAACTATTGTGCATAACTACTATGCTTTCTTTGCTAATAATCGTTTTTTTGTGTGGTTAGGTTGGAATCAATTGTATGTTCAACAATTTGACAAGAGAGGAAGATTGCTAGGAGAGAGGAATGTTCTTTTAGACATGTTATATGTTCAACAATTTGACAAGAGAGTATTTGTTTTTTTTTTTGTGGTTAGGTTGGAATCAGTTGGAATCGTGTTATCTGTTGTGAAGCAACTGCTGTGGTTACTACTGTGGTTTGATGAACTGTTGTGCTTTGATGAACTATGGTTTGATGAACAGTTGTATTATACTTGTATTTTGGTTTCATGAACTGCTGTGGTTTGATGAACTGCTATGGGATTGAATTGTTAGAACTTTCTTTGTTGTTGATCTATCTGATGGTACACCTGGAATTTGAAATGTGATTAGTTATCATATTCCTATTTAATTGTTTGGACCGTTTGGTTGTATCGAATTAGAAAGAGCTTTGGGGATCAGTTTAGACACAATGGAAGGCCTCTGAGACTGAAACCATATCATAATCTATTCTTACACACTTTCTATAAATTTAAAGTGTATACCTCATCAAAAAGATGCCCTATTAATTTTTTGTTATGATAAATTAATATTACTGTCTTCTTGGTCCTTAGAATGATTACTATACTATTTTTTTTTAACGAAGATTATCAAGACATTTTCATGGAATCATTACATTTGCTCAAGTGCCCAAATGCTTATATAAAAACAACTTCGATCGATACATTGTCCAAAAACCTCTAGCCAAACTGTTTGGGCAGATATTGCTCTATTACTTGAATCTTTATTCAACTCAGAATTTTAGACACTTGCTACTCTTAACATAAATACTTTATTCATCAAATTCCCTGTGTTTAGTTGGCTTTTCAACTGATTAGATCAAATATCTCCTCTACTTACTGATCCTTGTCTTTTCTTGTTCTTGTAAATCTACACAAGGTTCAAAAAATCTTGAAGCAAATATCACCACCACAGCATCAAATCTATCATTAAGTCTTACATGCTTTCGACATGTTCAGATTAGGTGGGTTCAAGGAAGAAGAGGGAATCAGGCAGCCGGAGCATCAGCCATCTCTTGTTCAATTGGGGTAGGCACCACAGGATAGTATTTGTAATGAAGCTCGCTGACAACATCACCAGACATCTTCTTCCATCCGTCAGGGCCAACGTGATAACTGAAAAACGTAACAGCATGTTAACAAAAATATATATAGGAAGTTGAGATCCAAATATGTTGCTAATAAAGGCTAGCGATAGTAAAGGATGTCGAAACATTAAACAGAAATTAAGAAGACCGAGTCATTAAAACAACAGCAAGAAGCAAATTGAACTGAGCAGCAAATTGAAGGCTCGCGAGAAGCAGCAATAAGAAGCGACGGCAATAGGTTTGACAAATTGAAAGCAAATTGGGACGACAATTTGCAAACAAAGGAGCAAATTGAAGCAAGCTTATTGAGCAAGCAAGAAGCAGCAATAAGAAGTGTATAGGAGTGCATTAAAACAACAGCCAAATAGTATATTCCTTTGTCAAGTAGGAGATCTTTCAGCTCCTTTGAACTAAGTTTACAACTACTGTTAAGCGAAACAGAAACATTTACAAAGATTACAGAGAACTCAAAACACAAAGTGTATATTTTAGACAACAGCCAAACTAAGTTTACAACAGCCAAACATTTACTAAGTGTACATGTCTAAGAAAATTCAAAACACAAATCTCAGAGAAAAGATTACACTTCAAAGTGCATATTTTAGACAATCTCATCCACAAAACATTTACAACAAAGTGCATATTTCAGACAATCTCAAAGTACACATCAAAGTATAGTTCAGGTGCAATAGGTTTGACAATCTCATTTGCAACAGGCAATTATCTTCATAAGAGGTAGGGAGCTCAGTTATCTTCATCCGAGGAGAAAGCCGCACATGTGACAACCCATATAATCCAACCAATCAATACCCCAAATATTTGTGTAACGCTTCTCTTTGTAGTATTCAATTCAATGAGTAGCTTGTAATTGCCACTCTTCAACTCCTTCATAGTATTCTCTGCACTTCTAACATCAGCCTCTAACTTGTTTATTCTTCTTAGCAATCCTGGTATTACTTGTGTCGATCTACTACACATCTCATCATCAACCCAAGCCCAGAAATCACACCCTCCACTCTGCGATTCCAAATTATTTATAAGATTTGTTGTTGAAAGTTTTGCATGAAAGAAAAGACAAATTATGTTTATCCTACCGTACCTCATATAGCGGACATATGGCAAATCTCCTGCCTGGGTTGTCATTAGTCCATGAGGTGATGATTTTCGTCATTAGTCCACATCTACATTTCGTTAGATTGGTGGTGCAATAATTGGGCATTTTTACCTACCCTTTTTAACTTACAAAGATAAAAAAAAAATACCCCATAAATTAAGAGACAACAAGCAAACAGTTTACAATAGTTTAAATTGATCTCTAAATTGTTTAAATGGAATCAACATAGTTTAAATTGAATCAATAAGCAGTACACAATATGATAATTTTTAAGCCGATAGAGAATTTGCAATCATTTTAAATTAAAATTAATGTATTCTGATAATTTTTTAAATATATTCACAATGTGATAATATACCAACAAGCCACGAGTAGATGCCTCCAAGCTGTGATAGGTTTGGTCAACCCCTCCAAGCTCGGATTGCACTGGGTCGACGAGAGGAAGCTCAAGGTGGGTCAAGACTGAAAGAAATTAGGGCTTCGAAGCAACAACAAAGTTAGGGTTTGAGGCATAATAACCAGGCAGTGTGTTGACGCATCGACGAGATCAGTCGTTTGTCGGAGTTGCAGAGGAACACCAGGAACCACCAAATTAGGGTTGGGAAGAAACAACCAAATTAGGGCTTGATGGAAGACAGGAAGAAAGGGCACAATAACCAATTAGGGTTGAGGGCGTCGACGAGACGAACCTTCGGTGAGGCTAGGCCTCCCAGGAGCTCCGGTGAGGCGTCGACGAGATCTGGCGTTTGCCGGAGTCGAAACACAGCGTCGTGTGGCGCCCTCGCAAGAAGAAAGCTAGGGCGTCGAACGGGGCTGGGTCTCCAAGGCGAGACGAAGGTCGGTATTTGTTGGACGAAACCGCGGTCGTGCGGCGCCCTCGCAACAAGTCGCAGCGGAGGGAGGAAGAAGAGGATGCGCGGAAGCTCGTATGGGTTTAGGGTTCAGGAAAAGAAAAGGTTTCGAAGAAATTAAACCACTGAATGATTAAAACACGCCGAAATAAAATGCCACGTGGCGTGAACGACATGGCGTTCCACGTCGTTCGCGCTGCGTTCACGTCCAATATTTCACGCAGCATATCATTTCTGCATAGCCGAGAGGATTAACAGAAATGGTGTGAATTCGTGAAGATCGTGAGACACGTAGTCAAGAGGATTAACAAGGAGATCTCAGACTTTGAATTGATCTATCCAAATTTTATGGTATATCATAAACAAAGATTGTTGTTAATATGATCAATAAAGTGGAGCGGTTCTTCTATTATAAGCAAATACCGTATTAGATGAAGGTGAAGCTATGTCATCAGACTCAAGGGTTGAGTATTGGAGTAGTGGGAGCACTTGCATCGCTTGCGAAACAGACAGAGCAAAACCAAGATCAAGGATTAAGAGAAGATGAAGAAAAAAATAAAGATCACTTTCTTCCTTTTAGTTACACTCAAACTCCATTCGAGGGATGATTAGGTTTCGTCATGCAGGATGATAGCTTCGATGCGTGAGATATCCTTGATGTTTTCAAAGATGATTTAAAGGAAGAAGTTGATGAGGTACTTTATAATGATGCCCCTGAGACTCTAAGTGATCGCAAGTGTTTGTTAATTTCAAAGGATTCACAAGTAGAATCAGATAAATTTATTGATGGTGCTCAAGATATTAACTGTCTTATTAGGGATGTCAAAATAAACACGATCCGACGACCATATCCAAATCTACCCCAAAAAAAATCGAGTTCGGGTTGAAAATTTTCAAGTTCGGGTCAGATTCGAGTTGACCAATATTTAAGGTTTAGCGGGGTTTTAGGGTTAAATCAAATTTTATTTTGAAAATTAGGATGTTTCTATATATATTAATATCAATATTAGTGTGATAATAATAGCATATTAAGATAAAAGTGAAGAATTACAGGAAAAATAGCGAAAAAGTCATTTTGAATCGATTTGTTCGCATTATTCTGTTCTGATTCAGGTTGGTCAAGTTTGGGTTCAGGTTTAGGAGTTTCGGGTTTAATTCAGGTTCGGATTGGGAGTTTAAAAAAAATATTCAACCCGATTTGATCCACTCAAATTGACACTCCAGTCCTATGAAGGGTTCCGTTTCAAGCTCGGAAGCAGGTGCACAACAACACCACAATGACTCAAAAGAAATTAAAGAGGAATCTCCATCTCAAAATGAAGACAGAGACTGAAGTAACTTGTATAATAATTATGAAGAAGACGAAGTGTTTGATGATGATTCCTTATTCATTTCGGATTCTTATTCCGTCGACCAGGATAATTTTGAATATTCTATCAAATTATATCAAACAATTAATTATAAATTATTTAAAGAAGACCTAAACTGAAGAAGTTAGAAAGTCGGTGTGACGATGAAGAATCTAAATTTGAACGTGCATTCGAGTTTGCAAAATGCTCTTCGGAACTTACATCAAATTGGGAGCCTAAAACCCATGATTACGAGGAATATGAAAATCATAATGGAGATGATGTGTCAGGCCCCATGAATTGACACCAAATCCATTGCAAGCTGTAGTTGATTCTGAAAATAAGTAAGCATCAATCATGAGTCCTCTCTGCATTCTCAGCGTTATACCCATTTACATAAACTCTGTTATTCTTGCTACAAAAAGCCCTTTCAGTATTTTTCGAATGGTTTGAAAGAATCTGAACGGCAGCATGCATTACAAAGAATTAATGAATCAGAGAAAGCTACTTTCATGGAGCTCTTGAGTTTTGTGTATAGTGAAGAACTGTCAATTACGTCCCCAACTCTCCTTTTGGATGTGCTGATAGTTGTGGATAAGTTGAGGCTGTTTCATGCATGCAATATTGTGGTAAACCACTTGGAAGTTTGCCTACGACGACAAAATCTGCACTGCTGTATCTGGATTTGCATTACAGCATTTCATGGCTTCCGCTGACCAACCTCTGATAGACGTTGCCAAAGACTTCCTTGCCAACAGTTGCAAGGACATCACATTCACATAGTTAAGTTCCAAGACGAAATTAAAATGAATCTTCCCCTGGCTGGCATTGAAGCTATTCTATCAAGTGATGACCTTCAAGCGAAAATCAGAAGATGCTATATGCACCTTTGTTCTGAAGTGGGAACACACACAGCATACGGTACTGGGAGGACGTCATGATATTTTGAGTTCTTGCCTACTCCATCATATCCGTTTTGCTTATTTGAGTTGCAGCAAACTAAGAGAAATCCTCATGTGTGATGGATGACCTGGATCATAACCTTGCTTCCAAATTAGTAATTGATGCACTCTTCTTCAAACCGGCGAGTCCTTGGTGCTAACGAGTTGAACCACATGCGTTTTATGGGAAGGGCTTACAAATACCTTCTGCTGAAGTTGGTAGAATTTGAATATAGCCAGGGATGGCATTATGGTTGGCTGCTGAGCTACGATTACGGCGACTTCTCCTTCGATCCAGCAAAGAGGAGGAGGAGGGGGGTTTTGACCGGTTGGGTTGGACCAACGAGTTGGATACCATCGCCAATGACGTCGGCGAAGGCTGGTCTGCAGTTATTTTGGTTCGTAGAGAATTTTGGCAGGAGGAGACTGGTCGGCAGCTGTTGCAGTGGCCGGTGGAGGAGTTCGACCTGCCGAGAAGCAAGCAAGTTTCCTTGGTGAACCAGGTCGTGAATCCCGACGGCTTCTTCCAAGTTTTATTTGTTATCTTTCTGTGCCACAACCTACAGCCATATTTTTGTTTAAGAATCTATGCAAATTTACCTTTCAATCGACATCCTTGTTATTGGTTTTATCTAATTGATATTACTTTAGTAATTATCTGATAATTTTCTCCTTTTATATCAGTTCCCTTGTCTTTGGCAAATTTCGTGACCCTTCAAACAATCTGTGCTAAGAAAGTTTGCATTGATGAACTCTTCTGTTGGCAAAGAAACCTGCATCTTCAAATCTCATTAATTGAAGTAGTCATTAGGGAAGATAATGACACATCAATTAATATGATAAACTTATTGTTCAATGTTTCTTTCAGCCCCTCTTCTGTTAACCACATGTAGAGCCCACACTTTTGGAATCAAGAACATCCTGCATTATTTCTTGAGCATCTTACAAATTAGGTGCCAAGTCTTCATTTTCTCGGCACCTAGTTTGTATATGCCGAGAAAAAGATATGAATTAGTATGTAGAAATGCCATTAGCACATCTGAACCTATGAAGATCAGTTTATCTTTGTTTTAATCCTTCATATACACCATAGCTCATTCTTTTGGCAAATTTTTATTTGACAATATTTAGCTTAGGAATCCTGAAATTCTTTTATCAAGGTGGCAAGCGATTCGCTCGCCCATACCACCCCCGCCAACCCATCCCAAACCAACATGAAAGAGATAAATCCTGAGATCCTTTTATCAAGATGCTATGGAGTCATGTCAATTTTAGAACTGGGCTTTTTTTTTCAACAACTGTTTTGTGTGCGTGTGTTTTGAGAGGAATGGAAAATCCAATTAATTTGACGTGTCAAATGTAATGGAGTAAATCGAAGTTATTGACTCTTCACACTCTTAACACAGACAAGAATGTTAAATAAATAAATAAATAATCGAAAAGGAGAAAAACCTCAATGTTAAAAGATTATTTACATTGCAGCCAAAAAATGATTACATATACCTTAGACGTTTACAGCCCATCCTCAAATTATGTTAGGGGACGAGATCAGTTATATAGAAGAGATTCTCATCAGTTAGCATATAAATGCTTTAAAATTCCCAGTTTTAAGGGAAGCTGGGCTAATTATCATTTTCTAATTGAGAGACAACGGAATTTTGGCATCTCATCTTGATAAAAGATAGTAAGAGAAAATCTACTTTGGCATTTACTTTTGTGAAATGAACAAGAACGTGACTTGAGGATGAGAGAAATAACATGTTGAGGCCGCAGACGGCTGAGGCACGCTGCTCTTTGCTTTCTGCCTTGTAGGGCAAACCAAGGCAAGCCCGGATGCATGTTTTACAAGTGTAAAGCTTTGTAGTATATATTAAACCACCTTAGATACTTCCGAAAAATTCAATTCAATTATTCATACACAACTAAAAAACGCCAATCCTGCTTGAGACAACTATTTCCAACTTTTATAAGAATATTTGTTGAAGAACGAAATAATATAAGAAAGCATGACTACTGTTTTACATATTACAAGACCAATAAAATTAAACTAGCCTTTTGGTTCAGTTGGCATGCTAAAAGCATAATTAGTGTTGCTAGAGAACGATTCCAGCGACTTTGCAGCCATCAAAACACATGCTAACATAATATACAGACAAGAATAGATATTAGTTGCAAAATCGTAATATTCTGGGGAAATTTTGCAATCGACCTTAACTTGGGGAGAGAGATGGTGGCACTATTACTGTTTTTTGGATGGTTGATCCTTCTTGGGGCCACCAAGGATACGAGATATCTGCAAACCTCTGCTGAAGGCCTGGTTGAAAAGCATCCTCGTTTGGAACTCTGAAACGAATGGGAACCAAGCTAAGAAAGCAATCGGAGTGAACAGCAACAAGCCCATGATGATTTCATAGCCTCTCGCTAGTGCCTTAACCGACCCCCAGAAACTAGTTGGAACAACAGGTTTACAAGCTTGTGCAATCTGATGGGGAAAAAAAAAGGTTCCAGAACTCATAAAGTGATCCAAAATAGAGTTAGCATTGGAAAATTACTGGTCGCTTACCAAGAGCAATCCCCATCCAGTAGGCATGAAAGCAAGAATACTAACAAAAATGTCTCGCACTGTCATGTGGGGGATGGTTATCAGGATTATTAGAATGGAAAGGAAGGTTATGAAGATAAGGCCCTTTATCAGACGAAAAACAAGCTGAAAGTCTGCACTGAATTTTTTCCGTCCAAGTGATACAGTCTGGAGAAGTAAATCAGATTCCATTTCAAATTAATCAGAATGATGCAGAAGTAAACAGAGAACAAAATAGACAGTAATATCCTGAGTCTTTATGCCACCAAAAAAAAAAAGAATTTTTTTCTTCTTTTGTACAGTTAGTAGTGACAAATGGGGTTACTAGGTAAGCAAACTTCCTCAAAAAATCCATCTAAGAAAAAAAATTATCATAGAAAAAGCGTCCAGTGAATAAAAGTAGAGACTTAGGGTTTAGGGAGTTTAGAAGACGGGAATGAGAATGAAATCTATTTCATTCCCATTTATGATGCTTGGTATATGGGAATTAGAATCAAAATATGGATATGATACCCTTGATTTTATAACCCAGCCCCCACTAAGTTATCACTAACCCCATAAACCCCTCAATCAAAACTCATTACCATTCTCATTACCGAATATATACCAAGCGCCCCCTTATTTGCGAAAATAACTCTTGGATTTGGACCCAGGGTAATTTATATATAATACCAACTAATTATATAAGTGTCATAATAAAAATTGCAATTTATATACAATACACTACTGCATGATAAAACGTCCATATAAGCGGTCATAATACAAATTGCAATGAAGACAAGTCACACTAGTTTCGTATATTTATGTTTAGCAGGATTGCCCTCAAAAGTATTGCATGCTTTTGCTTTGAAGTTTATTTAGGGTTCATCAGATATAATCGGGGGTAATTGCGATTTAAAGAGTAAAATTAGGGGATTTATAGCTCAACAGGCTGTATAGGTGCTTATTTAGTGTTCTTTGATTCAGTTTGGAGAGTGGGATCGGTGTGATTTGATTTAATTTCACATTAGACTCAAATTGAACTTATGGCATAGGTTTTTTGTGAGCGAGTTTGAATCAGCTTGAACCGAACCAGATGGATTTAGTTTCTTTGAGTAGGAGAACTTGTGTTTCCTTTATAAAAGATATTATCCCTTGCAATTGTGTGGAATTATTCTATGTATAATAGTCATATCACATTCACTCATTGTCCTTGTTCTTCTGTAACTCTGGACAAGTGAGGATGCCCTTGTAGTGGCTAGAGAGCCTTTTTCTCCTCGATTTATTTGCCGCCATTTTAGGAAACCACAACTTAGGTAGGTTCTTATCCTTGTTGACTCAACAGAATATGAAATGAACATTATTATAGGTCAAAATACCTAACCTTGAAAGAAATCCCACAGCTACCTTATTTGCTCATTTGCTTGTAATTTCTCATATTACCCTCATGAACCCTTGGTGTTTTGTTGGTCATCATCTACAGCAAGTGGATAGCCTCATAAGTTTTTTTTTGGTATTACTTAATCATGTGCATGCTATTTATGTGTTATATTTTGGGTTATGCTGTGACTTTTATATGTTGGATTATCACATGATTTGGCAGATATGAGTAGTCCCATATCTAAGAAGTTAGATCTACAGATATGGACTCTAGGTTATCATGAAGTTTGCCTTTATCATTCACTTTTCCAAGTATTTAGTCTGCATGTGTTCCAGTTTCTTTGATATTGTTGCTAGAAGTGTGACTTCATAGTTGATTATGATTTATGAAAGATGAATTTCCTTTATAGTTTCATTTATGGCTGGATAAGTTTATAATTATGGAAAAAAATTAAAAAATATATTCAGTTTGAAATTCGTTTATGTGGTTTCCTGTGACATAATTAATTTTAACCTAGCAAGTGCCAAGAAAATTGTTGCAATACGGTCATAGGTGCCATGCCATGTCATGCCTTGGGTGTGAAGATTTTTATAGGGGGTACAAGATGCACTAGCAATCACAGAATTACATGATTCCGATTTCCAGTGATATATATATATATATATAAATACTAAAGATCAAATGTTTCTTATGTACCTTCATGATAAGTAAAATTGCAAAGATCACAAGCCACGAAACTCCATAAACCTGAAAAATATACAAAATTCCATGTTATTGATACAGTCCATGTAGTTATGGTAAGTGCAACAGTATATTAATTTAAATAAAGATCGAATGAACTGCATATGACATGGAATAAGTACCAGCACACTCTGTGTATGTTCCGTTATACTCAATTGATAGACAAGCCCATATTGGTAGAAAAAAAACCGCAATGCCAGTACTATTTCAGCAATGATACCACGCTTCCCCGTGTACCTAAGATGTTCTTGTTCCATTTCCCACCATGACTCCCAACTTTTTTCTGGCGGTACGCCAATTCCCCCACTGTTACTGATCCACTTATTCCAGTCAGCCCAATCATCTACAATCTTTTGCCACTCAAATCCAGAAGGATTAAATAAGAAGGGCGCAAAAAGCCAGGTGCCAACCATAAACCACATAGAAGCAGTTATGAAAATGTATGCCACTGTGCCTCTGTATGATGACGCAAGGATCTCATACACCATAAGCAAAATCATCAATTCCAAACCCTTAACAAAATGGCTACGCGAATACAACCTATAATTATCAGCAAACTTTGCGTGGAAGACGACAAACCCACGCCCTGTAGCTCTATATTCTGCACCACCATGGAGCAATGTCCTCCCATAATAATGGGTTTTGGTCCCCAGAGAAAAGGTAAAGAATACAGAGGCTAGCTGTAACTGCATTAGTATGAAATCAGTAAGTGCAGTGCGGAATCCCCTTTCCAGACCAATTTCCATCACCATTGGAAGAGCCATCAGAATACCAAGTTGCACAAACGACTGGGAAGCAAGGGCAACCTGAAGAGGTTCATTGTGCACGAACCTCTGGCTAGTGGAAAGAAATCTATCAAGCCCACTAAGGACAAGGTATAGCCGCCCATATAAAAATACATATACTGTCCACACCGTTACCTGCCAGTGGAAAAGAATAAATTTCAGCTAACTAGCATCAAGCAAGAGATATGGACAAAGGCAATGAAACATTGGAGGCATACCATTGTACTGAAATAAAAGCCAACAGTTGTAAAATAACATGACAGCATTCTAAAGAAATCAAAGCGGTGTCCGAGCCTATATATGTCTCGGCTCAATGTCTGCTCGCCATTCCCATTTGCTATTTTTGCCTCAAAGAGTGAGATATGGTTAAGCCCCACATCTCTTCCTTTACCAACTTGCATGTATTCATGATGTGTAACGTTACCTTCACGAAGTGTGGAGTTAAACCCTGCCAACAAAATGCCAAATTCATTGTGGTGAATCTACTATTTATAAAGATCATCATTTAAAGGAAATTTCAGACCTGCAAAGATATCTTCACTTAAATTAATAATCTTGGATGCCTTGCATACGCCACCCCTTGTTAGGTGGAAAAGTCTATCAAAGACATCTGGATGACCATAATGAAACCGTACCCTAGCATCAAAAAATCCATAAATACAAGAACTTACGAAGCTGAGATATATGATGAAAGAAGAAGAAAAGGGAATAGACTTGTTTGTATGAATGAAAACAGTTAAGAGAATTTTTTAAAGCTTGTTATAGAATTTCTATAGGAGATTCACAAAAGTTCCTCCATACAATAATTCTTATCGTTCTTGATAGAATTAGAAAATATTGTCAGCTTTGATTATATGACCTATTTTATAGAGGTAGGATAAATAGCAATATGGTAGTTAATCAATAAGAATAGTAAAAAAATTGGAACAGTAAGGTAGGGGAATAATTTACAAAATAGTATAACACTGATTCCAAAATTATCTCAACAATTGGATTTTGAAGAGTAAAAACTTGATGTAAAGAGATCAACTTGGCACCATATGGAGATTATTGCAGTTTACACAATAAGGTAATCAACTTTGGATAAGAATATTTCAACCATAACGTCATCGGCTCAAGGTTGGAAAGAGCTACAGCAATTTCATCTTTACTACCTATTAAAGAGGAGAGAACTAGGTTAAAATAATTTATGGGCGACGGAAAAAGATGAAATAATCATAATGCACTTATTCTGTCATGCATAGGTCCTTTGTCCCTCCCACAGAACAAGCGTTATTGTGCCAATATATTCTTCAACAAAAGATAACAAGATATCATTTTTGTAATTGGTAAAATTAGACAACAAACATCTACAATAAACACAAAAAAGAATACATGACAATATAATGTGTTTTATTTACATCCTAGAAATATTCAGGAATCAACCATTGCCAAAGTAGAGATTTTGATACACAATGCATTCTGCAGAATAATTGGATAGACAGGAGTATTCACATTTCGCCAACTACAATGGAGGAATGGTGAATCCTCACTACAACTAAGTGATGATACAAAACAAACTAACACAGTGACCATAGTTAGTAACCATTTTGCTTGAGAACAGAGCAAGTGATCATAAAAACCCACCTCAAAGGATTGGCAAGTACACGCTGTCCTATAGTCACGAAACTAGTCTCCTGGTTTGACATAAACCAAGCAAGAGAAGAAACACTGCCAAATTTACTCAGTTACAACCATTCCTTCATTGAGAAAAGCTTATGAGGTAGAAAGTGAAAGTAGGATGCACCTTCCAGTAAATATATGCTCCCTAACTCCAAGTATCGATGGATACCTTACCCCGTCATGTTTTTTTAAAAACTCTTGCAATAAATTTCTCATTTTCAAAGCCTCCTCTAGGTAATGTTCCTGAAACAAATAACATAAGAATGGGTTCCCTAGCCCAAACAATGAAATTGGAAAAATTAGATATCCATAAGAAAGTAAAAAACAAGGAGGAAGTCTAATACCTGGTTCATATCAATCGTCTGCAAACCTTCACCACGTGTAAAAATGATGGCATGATTTTGATTTTCGGGCTTTCCTTCACCCAAGATGGCCGGACCAGGAAGTTTGATGCGATATATTACCTGTCCAAGAAAATTTACATTAAGCCAAAAAAGTAACTAAATGATTAGTAGCAGACTCATCAAGAGTTCTAGGATTCTTGTGTTTCTACAATATAAAGATCTACAAGACTCACTTGCTAATTTTCTGCTTCAAATTGCAGCTGTTGGGAGACAGCACAATATATGATAAAAAAAATTGAGTTGCATATGCAAGGACTTCTATTTTATATGAGTTGGCTCACGTCTCATCAAAGTGGGAAGAAGACAATGAAGCATATGAACTGAAGGAAATCCATCTATCTGAGTCAGTGTATCTAATAACTCATGACGCAATAAAGCTGAAGGAAGAAGACAGATGGAGTAAGCTGATGGAAACTTATCAAACCAATGTCTATTGAGACGTTGCATTTCACCTCATGTCTCAATGCAGCTACAGGAAGTAGCCTCCTTACCTCAATATATTTGGAGGTAGTTTTTTTATGGAAACTCATTTCTCAATGAAGCAAGATAAAGATGTATATCGTGTTTTAATACATTTTGTGATCAGTTTGCCACAGATGTATTTGACTGCATGTGGAATGGCGCAACAAATTGTAAATTGTGGATATGTAAATATTTCTTAGACCAACGTATCAATATGGTAATATTAGTTCGAGATATGAAATTGCACATCATAGCTACCATTAGTGAATTTCCTCACATGAACTTGAGATGAAGAAAAGATAAAAATTAAAGCATAGATGTGGTTCTTCAACCACAGAATTACTCCCAAAAGAAAATATAGTACCATCATACAAATCTTAGCATGCAAAAAGAAAAAAATGCAATCAAGATCCGCCGTTGTAGTGCCCAAACTCGGTTCACGTAAATAAAAATTAATTAATATGATAATTAATGAATTAATGGAGCTGGCCCAACTTGTAGCAAACCAACTTTTCCTACCCTTATAAATATTTTTGTGGTTTTCCTTAGTCAAAGTATTTTCGTGTATATATATATATATATCTTGAAAGCATATGCATGTATATTCATTCCATGTTATAAATGTTGAACTTGCTGAGTCTTTAGGCTCACTAGGTCCATATGGCGCAGGTAATGAGGAGAGAGAGGGTTTTGATGGATGATATATATCATACCGGGCAGCGCACACCCAATGGATCTTTTTTCAGTTGATGTCATTCTTCATTTTAGGTTGTTGAGTTTTCTTTTCTGAGTCGATGATGTAATTGGATGGTAGGCGTTTTAGGGCCCTTTATATGGTCAGTTGCACATCTTTTGGATATTTATTTACTACCATGATGGTCAGACTAGATTTGTACTTGATTTCTTGATGAACCTATGGGTTATGCATTACTTTGGAGTTGAGTTATTAAATTATGAAAATTCATATCTTTATATTCATTGCAAAGTATAGAGTGTTAGGGTGTTTCAGCTGTGACCTTCAATTATTAGGATAATGCATTCAAGAATCGAGGGGGAAGAAGATGCAGGAAAATGCATTCAAGAATTGAGGGGTAAAAATGCAGTGTCATTGAATTAGTAAGAGAAGGATTGCAACCACAAGCCCATATTAATAAATATATTATTCATGTGATAAAAAATTAGCATGCAAACTTGTGCTATAATTTCCAAAGACTTGGGAGTTTCTTGGAACAATAAAGTGCATGCTGTTATCATGCATCTCAATATTATTGATTGGCCCTAAGCTTACCTTAGTTAAGTATAAGCATCTTCCATATCACTATAATATATTAACAAATTATCAACTGACATTTAAAATCTGAAAATGAATTCAAAGAATAATAAACCCATTTACACTTCATCATTATGACACAGTTATTGTAAAACTTGACATTTAAAAATCTGTTAAGTGGACAATAAATCCAATTGTGCGCCTGGCCATTAACATTAATATTGTAAAACTTGATGCTATCCTTTTTTTTTCGAACTAGTGATCACCTGATCAAGATTCTGCACTGGCTCTGTAGAGTCACCAGCCTTAACTAAAGCAGCCTTAACCAATGAAGAATAGTACACATTTCTTTTCTTTTTAGATCCATCACTGCTAGTTTCTTCAACTTCATCAATATAAGCAACACGAAGAGAGGGATATCTGTCATCCAAGCAATTTATATTAAAATATTAAACTTCTGTAGTTGTACAAATTAGTACACTAATGGAAATGCATCCAGATTAAGAAAATGTAGCAAACCATATGTATATTTTATCATCCAGCATTTAGGCAAGTAATTTGAAGATGAAACAGAATGGCATGATCATACATGAACAAGACCATCCTACATGTAACTACTACCAATACACCAAACTATAAAATTAAACGTACGTGGTCATAAGTCTTAGAATATCCTGAGCCCGATGGTCGCCTGACCGTTTCTGAATTCCATATTGCTGGCAAGACACCACATAGGTAAACTTCATATCTGCTACAGCTTGGCATTGTGCCCACAAGGATCTTCCAACTTTTGAATTTTCCTCAGATGTTAATTCAATGGCCTTGTAACCCTCCATAAGATCTGAGAGAAACATAATATGGTATTTTCTAAGACACCATCATCCAAAATAATTGGAGGCAATAGATGCAAATAGAGAACTAATCACTGGAATACCTTCATCTTTAGCCATGTCGAGGAAGGATTGAAGTTCTAGAGCTTTCCGGTAATACATCATACCTCTCACTAAAATTCAATGACACAAAGTTAAATTAAGTGAAATATTTGAAAATATAACTAAGCTAGGTAGGAATAGCCACCATCTCATAATAGTGAAAATGAACAAGAAATTGATAATTCCGTTAACTCCAATAGCTTCACCAGAAATTAATGGCATCATTTCATATTAGCAGGAACAAAAACTATCATAATAGTGACAAAGAACAAGGATACTACCAGTCCTTGTCAAAGTCTGGCCCCGGTAAGACGCCCAAAGCCGTAGCTCCTCATCCAAATACTTCTCACGCAGTTCCTCTTCTGTCCTGCAATTGTTTCGCTCAAGGAAATTGGCCCATTCATCTGTAAACCAACAATGCAAGCAGCATCTCAACTAGTAAAACACAACCATGGATGAACACACTCCAAAATATGCAATATATAACCAAGCCAAAACATTGAACAACCTGGGTAAATTTTCTGCAGGTAGAAAAGTATGGAAACACCATCCTCATTTGGTTCTTCAATCGCTTTCAAGGAGAAAAGAACTTCCTCCTTATAATAAGGGGTGAAGACACTAAGGCAACAATGCTCAAACATTACTCAAACATCAACATAATTATTAAATTTAACAATATCAAGTAACAATGCATCAATAAAAACATGTTAGGGAAAAGATGCTAGTAGATGGTAGTAAACACAAATGCGAACCCCTAAAATTTTCACTGCAATTACTAACACAGATTTTAAGCAACTTCTCTGATCCAAAATCAGCCAAGGGAAATTCCCTATCAAGCACAGGGGATCCAATATCAAGAGAGAGAAACAAAAAGTAGCAGTATCGGTAAATTTCAGACAAGAATATGATGCATTTCATCTCCATTTCCAACTCAAGGTCGATGCCCTATTTATGTTCAAGGAAGAATGAGAAAAGAAACGTGTACACAAGATGTGGAATGGTCAAAATTGGGGCAGAAAGGTTAACAGTGTTACTCCCATCGGCAACAACTCTCTACCTATATATATAATTTATTATCGTTTTAAATACACATGGCATAATCATTTTGGGAAAAGCAGGACATTAAGAGTATTAAATGCCAACTCCCTGAACTTAATGCTAGAAACATCAGTTTTAAGGGGAAAATAATTAAACCTAAAAAAATTCCCTCACAAACAATCTTTCATCTACCATTGCATTACATTTGAAGATGTATTCTTTGTCCACTCTCCTTTAACCTCTTCCCATACCCCATACCCTCTCTTTTGTCTGCCTCTCTTCATCCTTTGTCTCTCACCTTCCCTTCCAATGCTACATCGACTATGTGGTGCATCACTAGCAAACGGTAACCTTTTGAGGGAGTACAGATAAGACCCTTCTTCCCCTTTCTCAATTGAGGGATTTCTTCATGAACCTCCCCATCATGAGATGATTCAACACGTGTGCCTCCAAAGGTGGGGACATCATAGGCATAATCCCTAGAGGCAAGGGGGATGGATTTGATGACCTCAAATTGATTTGATTCAACATGTGTGCCCCCGATAAGTCACAAATTAACTTTCTTATGACTACAATGAGGGATCAAAAACTCTGAAAAGATCAAGGATTAAAATCTTGACCCATACCGAGATTTTGGTCTCAAGAACGATACAGTTTTGGTATCATATTATGTCATGCTAATACGGTTTCAATATATATATATAGCTAGGGATAATTTGATGTATCCTAATTTGTATTTTATCTAAAATACATATTAGTCCTTAGAATAGAATCTTGATTTATTTCCTATAATAGAGTTCTAATTATTTCTTAGAATATGTCCTAACTTTGTATATAAAGAGCTTGTAATATTTGATGAAAGATATTCTTTAACATGGTATCAGAGCGCAAGGTTTAAGTTTTTTTCTTTTACCCTAACATTCTCTTTTGCCCTAAAACTTGGCCGATCCGTATTTCTTCTCTCTCACGACATGTCCTACTCGCGACTTCTCTTTTTCCCTCTCGTGTACCTCCAAAGGTGGGGACATCATAGGCATAATCCCCAGAGGCAAGGGGGATGGAATTGATGATCGCAAATTAATTTGATTCAATAGGTGTGCCCCCAATAAGTCACAAATTAACTTTCTTATGATCACAAAGAGGGATCAAAAACTCTGCAAAGATCAAGGTTTAAAATCTCAACCGTACCGAAGTTTCGGTCTCAAGAACGATACAGTTTTGGTACCGTACTATGTCATACTGATACGGTTTCAATATATATATGTGTGTGTGTGTGTGTTAGAATATTATAAATATGGCTAGGGATAATTTGATATATCCTAATTTGTATTTTACCAAAAATATAAATTAGTCCTTAGAATAGAATCATGATTTATTTTCCAGAATAGAATTCTAATTATTTCTTACAATAGGTCCTAATTTTGTAAATAAATAGGGTTTATATCTTGTAATATTTGATGAAAGAAACTCTTTAACATGGTATCAGAGAGCAAAGTTTAAGTTTTTTTCTTTTACCCTAAAATTCACTTTTGCCCTAATCATGGCCAATCCGTTTCTTTTTTCCCTCTCACGACTTGTCCTGCTCACGACTTCACTTTTCTCCTCTCTCCACGCGACGTTGTTGTTCTCCCTCGCGACACTGTTGTTCTTCTCCTGCATGCGAAGCTACTATTCTCCAGCAAAGCCGAAGTTGTTGTTCTACTCCTGCACGTGTCGCTCTCCACACGTGATCACGTTCTCTCTACACCTAATCGAGTCTCTCCCCACGACCTGCTCGCGCAAGGCAGCACTTCCTTTTCTCCCTCGGCTCGCGACCTCCATCTTCAGGTGTGCTGAAAGCTTCTTCCTACACGTTGTCACATGCCGTGTGATGTTCTCCGCAGTGTGCTTTCCTTCGTCGAACGATGAAGGCTCCTCCGTCGCGTGCGTATTCTAGCGCCTATTCCTGACGCCAACCTCTCAACAACCCAAATTGATCAATGGCTACCTCTGGCACTCCAAAGCTGGATATCTCAATCTTTACCAACCACATCTCTACACCACTCTCTTCCGAACAGTTGGATGGTAAGAACTACACCTCTTGGGCCTCTCACATTGAGCTTTGGCTTGTTGGACAGGATTATGAGACATCTCGCCCAAACCGAAGGAATGCTCAAATCGCCGATCGTCCTCTATGGGAAAAAGTTGACGCTCAGTTGTATTGTATAAACCGAGCCACAATCCATTCATCTCTCTTAGGGATGTCTTCCGCACTCACAAAACTTGAAAAGTTGTTTGGACACAGGCTCAACAACTCTTTACAGACACCTCTCGGCGACTCTATCAAGTTTTTGAAGATCTCATGAATATCCTCAATGTGCATCAGATTAAGGATTCTTTGTCAACTTAACTGGGTTCGATTTCTAGCCTTCTTTGTGACTTCAATGAACTGCTTCCACTTGCAGCCCTCCGGTTGCAGAGCTTGAAAATCAGAAGAAATTTTTATATCTCTGGCTTCATATGGTTTGCCCACAGATTATTCTTATGTTCGTGATCAGATTCTGGGCAGCCCCACAGAAACTATCATGGACAATACTTGGGTGACTCTCCTTCGTGTCCCTGCCAAAGTCTTAACGTTATCTCCTTCCGTTCATGTTGACTCATCAGCTTTCGTCTCTCGAAGCAACACCAAACCTCCACGCCATAAGGGTGGCAAAGGACGTCCTTGGTGTGATCACTGCCACTGACTAGGACACACGATTGATAAATATTGAAGTCTACATGGTCGACCCCCTCGTGTTGCTCAGATCGTAAAGAGTTGTCGCTTCTTCAGCTTCCACTTCGCAGTTGCCACAGGATCCGACCCCACCGCCATCCCATGACGACTTTCTGAAATGATTTGAGGATCGACGGGCTTCTGATTCCAATGCTGTCGTTGCACACGCTGGTAATTCCTTTGCTGGCATTACTCGATCTTCGAATCTCTTGGTTCTTCATTATGGGGCCACCGATCATATCACTGGAAATAAATCTTTTTTTTCTTCTCTCACTACTTCCGATTATTTACCCTTTATCACCATGGCAAATGGCTCTCAAACTCAGTCTTAGGGTGTTGGTATTGTTCATCCTTCTCCGTCTCTCCCTATTCATAATGTTTTTTATGTTCCCGGAGCTCCTTTAATTTGTTATCAATAAGTTAACTTACTCGGTCTCTTGATTGTGTTATCTCTTTTACTAAAACTCCTGTTTCCATACCGGACTGGAGCACGGGGAGGATGATTGGCTTTAGATGTGAGTCTCATGGCCCATATCGGCTTCACCGACCTCTCTTGTTGGTTTGGCGGCGACATATTCTCTTCTTATTCATGCTCAGTTAGAACATCCAGGTCTTGATAAGTTGAAAATTATATCCTAGCCTTTCTCACAGTCTTTCGCTTGTGAGTCGTGTCAATTAGGAAAGCATGTTCGTAGTTCTTTTTCTCCTCGCATTGTGAGTCGGGCTACGCCCCCTTTCGCTTTGGTTCATTCTGATGTCTGGGGTTCGAGTCGTATTTCTTCTACATTGGGGTCTCGATATTTTGTTACTTTTAAAGACAATTTTTTCCTTGTACTTGGTTATATCTGATGAAAGATCGTTAAGAATTGTATTCTATTTTCAATCTCTTTTCCATGAAATCAAAACTCAATTTGGTATTTCTCTTCGAGCCTTGCAAAGTGTCAATACGCGTGAATATCTATCTCCTCCATTTCGGGACTTCTTGGCATCTCATGGTGTGTTACATAGGACGTCTCGTCCTCATACCCCCCCCCCCCCCACAGAATAGAGTTACAGAACCAAGAATCGTCATCTTCCCAAGACCGCCCGGACTCTTCTTTTCTAGTCTCATGTTCGTCATCGATTTTGGGGTGACGTCGTACTTACTCCGTGTTATCTCATCAATCGCATGTCTTCCACCACTCTACAAGGTAAAATACCTCATCATGTACTTAATCCTCATCAGTCTCTTCATCCTTTACCACCTAGGGTCTTTGGTTCCATATGTTTTGCTCATGCTCTTGATCCTGGCATTGACAAACTCTCTCCCCGGTGTCATAAATGTGTCTTCCTTGGGTACTCACGGTCTCAGAAAGGGTACAAGTGTTATTCCCCTACTCTCTGTCGGTACTTCATATCTGTTGATGTCACGTTCTTTGATTCAGTTCCATTTTTTGGGCCAACGCATCTCCATTCGAGTTTTCTCCTTCTACGCCTACGCTAATAACTATCTTTTACCCTCGGAGGACTCTCTATGACCTCCAGCCCCATCTCCACCTCCATTGCAGATTTATCAACATCATCCTCGTCCTGCTTTGTCGCCGTCCAACGCTGACATTGTCGTGCACACATCTTTGGAGCCAAGTCACTCGCCTGTTCCTCTAGTCTCATCTCCTGAGTCTAATATTCTATTGCACTACAAAAAGGTATGTGTTCCACTCATAATCCTTCTCCTCATTATGATTCTTTAAGTTATCATCGTCTATCTCCTTCCTATTATTCTTGTCTTTCCTCTTTGTCGTCTGTTTCTCTTTCAAATACTGCAGGTGACGCCTTTGCCAATCCAGAATATAAACAGGCTATACTTAACGAAATGTGTCTTACAAAGTAATGGGACTTAGGACCTCATTCCTCTACCACCAGGGAAATCATTGTTGGTTGTCGATGGGTATATATGGGTATATACAGTGAAAGTTAGTCCAGATGGAAAGTTGACAAGCTTAAAGCCCGCCTCGTCGCTAAGGGCTATACTCAGATCTTCGAATTGAATTATGAGGACATTTTTCTCCTGTTGCCAAGATATCCTCTGTGCACCTATTCCTGTTCATTGCTGCAATTCGATAATGGCCTCTTTATCAGTTAGTCATAAAAAATGCTTTCTTGAATGGTGACCTGCTCGAGGAAGTCTACATGGAGCAACCTCCGTGTTTTGTCGCTCAAGGGGAGTCTTCTAGTCTTATATGTCGCCTGCGGAAATCGTTATATGACATCAAGCAGTCACCCAGAGCATGGTTCGATAGATTTAGTACAATACTTCAACAGTTTGGCATCACTCGGAGTGAGGCTCATCATTTGTCTTTTATCGCCACTCATCTACTGGTTGCATCTACTTAATGGATTATGTTGATGATATTGTCATCACAGGTAGTGATCATCTCGGGATTTCATAGGTGAAACAACATCATTTCAAACATTTCCAAACAATGGATCGCGACAAACTCAAATATTTCTTGGGGATAGAAGTAGCACAGTCCAAAGATAGGATCATCAAATCCAAAGAAAGTATGCAATCAATATTTTGGAAGAAACAGGAATGTTAAACTCAAAGGCAGTTGACAACCTCATGGATCCTAATGTCAAGCTCCTGCCAAATCAAAGGAGTCTCTTCTAGATCTTAAATGATACAGCGATTAGTAGGAAAACTAAGCTATCTCACTGTTACTCGTTCAGACATCTCATTTGCAGTAAGTGTAGTAAATCAATTTCTCAACTCTCCATGCAAGGAACATTGGGATGTTGTAATCTGTATTATTCGATATATCAGAGACGCTCCAGGAAGGATCTTTTGTACGGAGACAAAGAACATACTCAAGTCGTAGGGTATTCTGATGCAGATTGGGCAGGATCTCCCATTGATAGGTGATCAACTTCTAGGTTTGGTATATTTGTCGGAGATAATCTTATTTATTGGAAAAGCAAAAAGTAGAATGTTGTAGCAAGATCCAGTGCAGAAGCAGAGGTTGAGCTATGACCATAGCCAGTCAAGAGCTTATATGACTCAAATAGTTACTTCAGGAACTAAGATTTGGAGAGACATAAATGTCACTTACATGTGACAACCAAGCCGCCATGCATATCGCCTCAAATCCAATTTTTCATGAGAGGACGGCATATTGAAGTCGACTGTCACTTTGTCAGAGAGAAAATTGTATTTGGAGAAATATCTACTAGTTATGTCAACTCACATGATCAACTAGCAGATATATTCATTAAGTCACTTAGGGGGCCCAAATTGACAACATATGTAACAAGCTGGGTGCATAGGATTTATATTCTCCAACTTAAGGGGGAGTGTTAGAATATTATAAATATAGCTAAGGATAATTTGATGTATCCTAATTTGTATTTTACCTAAAATATAAATTAGTCTTAGAATAGAATCCTGATTTATTTTCTAAAATATAATTCTAATTATTTCTTAAAATAGATCCTAACTTTGTATATAAATAAGGCTTATATCTTGCAATATTTGATGAAAGGAATTCTTTAACAATATATAACTTGGTTAATGTTGTATTAATTTTATGTAACTTGATAACGTACCTTTCTCAAAACTTCTTAAACAAAGAATATGTAATCTAAAGTATTTCCTAGACGTAAATATTAGACATTCATATCAACAAAAGGATGTTTCATATGCATAAGAAACCAGAATCTAAAAGTAGAGAGCTAAGTATTTAATATTCATAGTTCCAAATCCCAAATTTATTCTAAGAAAAAAAAAGTTATCTATACAATTATATAAATTTGTGTTAATTAAGACAATGATCATAATTTATATATAATAATTATATAAATTATAAAATTATTTTTTTTTTATTAATTCATATATTTATAGTTTAAATATATATATTGAATTCTAAGAAAATTAAAAAAAAAAACAAATTATATATTTTTTTAATATTATTTTACAATTTTTTTTTTTTTTTTTTTTTTTTTTTTTTTTTTTTTTTTTTTTTTTTTTTTTTTTTTTTTTTTTTTTTTTTTTAATAATTTTTTATTTTATTTTTTATATTTAATTTATTAAATCATTATTAATTTTTAATATATTAATAAAATTGATTTATTTTAAATTATTATATAATTAATTATTAAAATATATTTTAAATTTATTTTAATAAAATTTTTTATTTTAAATTTTATATAAAATTAATTTTATATTGTTTATAATTTTTTTAAAAATTAATTTTTTAATTTATTTTATTTTTAATATTTATATTATTTAAATTAATATATTTATAATTTATTTTATATATTTAAATTTTATTTAACATATTTATATTATTTAATTATATAATTATATTTAATATTTAATATTTATTAATATAAAATTAATTAATATATTTATATAATTATATTAATTAACAATTTATTTAATTAATTATTAATTTATAAATATATAATGATAATTTATATAATAATTAATTAAAAACTTAGAAATTATATATATAATATAATGATTTTAACTTTTAATACCCCTAATTTTTCCTCTCCCCTCGCAATTCTACGACCACCTCCCATTCCACGTGATTTTTTCTCGCCACGTCTTGGCATCGTCGACGCCTCACCAAGCTAATCTTTTGCCTACGATTCCAGGTAAGTCTTCATTCCCAAATTAATTCCTTCTTACTTCTGTTGCGTGCGCATGATACACACGATAACCCACTTGAAATTATTGCGTGTGTTGTGTGGGTGTCGATCTCGTGTCGAAATAGCTAAAACTATCTGTTTCGAACGACACGGCTCGAGATTTCATTCTTTGGTAAAGATTATAAGGACATCCCTAAAAAAAAATAACCATCCAATAGAAGTTAGTGGTGTTAGATACACACCTCAAGCATAATGTCAATAGAAAAAAAAATATACATGACTATTAGGATCAAATAGTGAAAGTCAAAGGATAAGAAGCAAAGGACCTTTAAGGAGAGAATAGGAACATAAATATTAAAGAAATACATGGCAACTCGAGTATAACATAGGATAAGATGACATCAAATTTAAAAACAATTGCCAAGAGCGTACTTGGTGAGTCAAGAGAACGGACACCATCAAATAACAAATATTGGTGATGGAACAAGAAAGTACAGGAGCAATTACATAACAAAGAACCACAAGTTATTATGCACTTGTAAAATGATGAAAATTTGAAAAAGTATATAATAGCCAAGATAGCATGAAGTCAAAAATAAAGCTTTTGAACGTAATATAAAAGAGAGGAAAAGAGATATCTATAAAATTACTAAAGCGAGGGAGAAGAAAATAAGAGAACTTACTAAATAAGATGTATTAAAAATAAATCTAATAAGGTACTAGTGAAGGTAAGAAAATAAAAGAGAGATGAAAGAGATAATTTGGATAACCAAGTTAAGAATTTAAGTAGCTTAGAGTATAGAAATTCAAGTTTTTATTCGAGAATTTAAATTTTAGAAGTAGAATAGACGTTAAATGGGATGAAAAATGAAAAAAAAAATATTCTAACAGAGGTATGGAAGTTTCTAAGGATATAGGGTATTGAATAGCTTAGAAAGTTATTCAACCTAATATTGAAAATTGAAACAATATGTGATGAGTGGAGGGTCAGTACTTTAGTTCTCATATAAAAACAAAAGAGATGTACAAAATTGTGCAAACCATAGGGGCATTAAACTAATAAGTCATACTATGAAACTCTAGGAAAGGAAAATAGAAAAAAATAAATAAATTAAAGGAGACTTGGATTTATACCTAAAAGGTTGGCAATAGAAACTATAGTTTGACAAACGAATTACCTAGTTTGAATTTAAACAAAAACTATACATTTCACACAATTGATTAAGAAGTACTAGGAAAAGAAGAAAGACTTAAATATAGTATTTATTGACCTAGAAGAAACTTATGATTCTTGAGAGAAATTAATGGAGAATTTTAAAAAAAGAAGTGTGTTAGTGTAACGAATATTGAAACAATTAAGAATATCCATGAAAAGACAAAAGTGAAGACTTCAAGTTATTAAGGAAAGCATTTCCTATAAAAATAGAGTTATATCAAGATTCTAAGCTTATGTCTTTTTACTATAGTTATGGAAAAACTCAATGGATACATCCAAGAAACGTTACCATAATGCATGTTATTTGTAGATGACATTGTTTTCGTTGATGTGAGATTATGATAAATACGCATATTAATCGAGCGAGAGGGAGGAGATATAAAATAAGGTAAATTTCATTTAAATATGAAATATAAATAAGAATATAGCAGAGGATCGTGCTTAATGATGTAGGAGGATCCATATAATCGTCCCCACTTAGTGGGGTAAATGCATGATTATTGTTATTGATGTACAAATTAGTCAATAATAGACCCATTCAAATGATTTAATCCATCTGTTGGCAGAATCTACATATGATATATGTATAATTACACCCCACTTATATTTGTATTTATAGATTGGATCATAATAGATTTATTCCAATTAATTTAATCCTCTAGTTGCAAATTCCATGTTTAATAATTCAACATTTGGTTTAATCTCTCAAAGACTTATCCTTTAAAGGGTTATTTTATGTTAATCGATTCTTGAATAATGTCTTCCATATTACATGAGGCCACAGTAAGTGCATCTTGGTTAAGTTCGCCTAAATGCTTAAAATGATGATTGGAAAGTTAGAACCCTAAATAATAGGCAACGTAAATAGGTAACTTTTACCACTTAAATCATGAAACAACATAGGACCTCAAGAGCCACTTATAGTTGACAATTAAATATCAATATTATGTTAATATAGTTTTAAAAAAATTTAAAAAAAAGATGAGATAGCCATATGATATGGCCAAATAGTGATGATGTTCATTTGGTTGATATGCATTTTTTTAATAATAAGAAATTTTAAAATAGATTATTGATAATGATATAAATTGATTACTTTAGGTTATCATCATAATCTACATATCAGAGTCGATAAAATGTAGTCATAAATGATAATATCTTAGTGGCCTTTGAATTAACTACTAAGAATATTAATAGGAGTTCATGCACAGACAAACTAGATGTTAATAAATATAAATAATTTATTACTAGTCATTATCGAAACAGAATAGAAAGACTATTTGAATTTGCTTACAGTTGGGTAGTGGTGTTACAATATGGAAAATCGACCCATCTAGAAAAGATTGTAGTACAAATACTTAAAGAGAACATAAAATCGACAACTTACGAGAATGACAACATGTTCCGAACTTTTGGTGCATTAGGCATATTCATAAACAAAGAGTTGCAGAAGAAGGATATCCGCCTTCTTGCATCTAGATTACATGGTACATCCATTGCAGATTCCTTCACAGTAAACAGTAAATGTAGCCTTTTCATCTGGAATAAACATGACAAAAAACAATAGTAAGAGGACAAGTGCAGAGATAAACTGGAAGCAAACTAAATCATACAATGACTGAAAGAACATACCTTTTCTGTCCAAGCATTTGATTCCGGTAAAGGAAATTTTATTGCTCCACTTTTTGCGAACAACTGAACTTGTTGCTCCAATGGTGTAATCCCTTCATGCCTCTGACCACCATGATTGGAGTCCAGATAGCTGCAGATAAAGATACCAAGTCTCAATTAAGAATTGATTGGAAAGCTAACATTGCAGAGTCAAGGCTGTGGAGAAGGTTATCTTATTGCCAATACTAAATACAGTAAAGATGAAGCAAGAGGAATACAGTTGAACATATATGATCTTGCAACCAAGAGGAAGCCTATATGATATGGACTCCATAATATCTATGAATATGTATGTCAAAGGACAACCTCACCATCAGCTCGCTGTACTAAAATGGCATCTTAAACACCAAGAAATTTTACATTCTCAATTGTCATGTTCAGGAAATCTCTGCAGCTATTGACCTCCCTAGATCATTAAAAAAAAAAATCTTCTACAGATTGCTAAGTCTCTAAATTCATGAGAATGTTAACAATAAGGCTGAATTATTTCAGAAATATAACAGAGGATTAGTTAGGAGTGTATCTATTCACTTGCCATCTAAAAAGGGTCTTATAAGCCTTCCCTACTCTATTTTATTTTATTTTAAATGCATACTAGTGTTAGAGCATCTTGGTGCCTCATAATTAGAAGGGAAAAAATAGTTATTTGACTGTTAATTATTTTGTTGTGGTTTTATATAGGGTGTAGCTATTTACATTTCTAATCAATTAAGGTCCTCTTTCCTCACATTATACTATCAAAAAAATTCAGGTTTCTATTTCCTTTTGATGTTTTCATGGTCCTCAGTTGAGGAACTAAGTTTAGCTATGTACATATAAGAGATTGTAAAATATCTGAAAGATAATGAGCATATATGTAGGTACTAGAAGTAGAAGCTAGGATTGGTCTTTTATCCCCCCATCATTCAATAGGGTAACAAAGACCTAGAAGTTCCCATTTGCCATCTCACCATTCTCAAGCACCTTATCCTATATCTCTCATCTATTTCTAGATACAATGCTCAGATCCTTTTCATCAATCCAACAACAAAAACGGATCATCATCGACATCCAAATCAACATGCAACCTCCTAAGGCTCCACCCTCTCCATGTGCACACATTGATGCAGAATTCGAGCAGAGCATGCCTTGCTGCAGATTTGGAGGACCCTGCAAAACCAAGACCTGCTCCAAACCCTACAGAACCCAGGATTCCTGCAGATCAATTTACAGAAGAACAAGCCTCTCTCCAGTTCATTTTTTCAAGATTTGTAGTCACATTCTGCTCAACCTCACATTTTGACATCTCTTATTGTCACAGCAACCCAGCTCACATGCATCTTCCAAATCTAAGTGGCTTTCTATTCTCAACAGATATCTGTTCTCTGTGTAGAATTATTAAATTTATGCCAAGAACCGCCATACTCATCTCTCTGTGGACTCATGCTTCGCATTATTGATCCCTTTTCACCCCTCATAACAGATATTTGTGATCCACAACACTTGCTCAATATAAGTTCAAACAGGATCTTCATCATCAGTGGACCTCCTTCTCGATGTCCTTTCATAGTCTGCTTTCTATCCTTCTCTCCATGTCATCAGGAACGTTAGGTACGTACATAAGTTTATATCCCCATCATCACTGTCAGTGCAGAACTCTGCAATGGCCCCTCCACAAATTTGCAGAGGCATCACACTAGTGACAGCTAATGATCCATTTGCAGCAGGAGCAACCAAAAATCAAGAATAATGGTCCAATCTAAGCATAGCGCTAAGTATGATTTTCTTGACAATAAACTTGCAGATACTATACCTGCTACTCAAATGGTAATTCAGGAGAATCTAGCTTACTTCAGTTGTAGACTATTCACAATGCAACATCTTAAACCTTGACATTCTTGGTTGATGAGGCTTATCGCTTCCCTAACACATACCACCTCGGATTCAACTGCCCAAATTCTCAATCAGGAGGTTTTGAGTGTATGTGATGTAGCACGAAGATGGCCTGATACCACCAATAACAATCTCGCACAAATTTCACAAAAAGAAACAAACAAAGAGGGAGTTTTTCATATATCAAAGAATTAATTTACACAAGGGATCCAAAATCCCTTTGATAGACAAAAAATAAAGACCAATTTGCCTTTATTAGGTCTAACTTGTTTTAACAAATATAACAAACTTTTTAACACTTGAAACTTCTTTTGGAAATATAGAAAATTTGCAAAAATTTAAAAACAAGAAATGTTAAACAATCCTGAGATTAAGCCCTGAATTTCAAACAGCAACATAAGCTCTCATTTATTTTTGTTTTGCAATATTACTCCAGTATTTTATCATACCAATATCACTCTAGCCAAATGAATGGCCACATTGAAAAAGAGCCTTACTAGGTTACTCGTACTGCATTTGTAACACTTTTTTTGTTTTCTTTACCTGAGTCTTCCTATAAGTTATTGGAGTGTTTGTAACTTCCCTTCTAACTTTGACTATGTTCAAGATGTGCCAGTCCAAAGATTATACTGCTTCATTGGCTGCACATTCATCCACTCTAATTGCTGAATCTTGTCCTCTAATATCCAGTTGGATTATGAAATATGGTTCACAATTTGTCAAGTCCCAACGATCTTGAATGTGAGGGAAGCATCTCAAATCTTTGTTCCCTGGTTGAATGGATAGATATGTTTTTGCACCTTTTTTATTTCATGTATTGGATCCTTGCCATCTAACTTCGAAATTGGGTTAGAGAGACTCTGCAAACTTTATTGGCACCTATTCTCACATAGTATATGACACATGGTTTGTAATGAACAAACTTCATGAAATTTCTGTATTTTCCTCATCTTGTACAGACATAAAAATCGTGTCAGGCAATCCTCATGTAAAAACCCCTCTAGACAACCCACAACCAAGGTTGTCAAGAGTGAGCTCCTACGTAGGAACGGTCACAGGATATAAGAACGAAGAGCGTGGGAACGAAGCACGGAACGGAAGTTCCTACTAGACTAGACAGTTCCTTTCATATATATATATATATATATATAACAACACAAAAATGCAAAAGTGATCATAATTGATATAATAATGTACTACTATTTCAAATCTTCAATTAAAAAGGCATCAAGTATTCAAGTCACAAACAAACCATAAGTTTTTGACATAATTTAAAACTAACATATTAAAGAACACAACTCCAATCCATATACTAGAATTAAATGACATCTAAACTAACAAATCCATGGGATTATGATGATCGTATTCATCAATATCTTCTATGTGATCTCCTCCATCTTTGTTGCCCCCTCTTCGAAGAAGATCATCAAAGTCATCAATATCATCATCCATATCAGGAATTTCCAAATCATTTGAAGGGCCACCAACTCTACCATCATCTCCTTGAGGGGCTAAGTCAGCCCCCGGGGCTATGGTGCAGCGGTAAGGTCACTAGTTGTTAACCTATGCATCCGCGGTTCGATCCCCAGCTACGGCGCATTTTGCAGGAATTTTTCCTCCAAATGGGGCGCGAACCCTGGGCCGCTGGGCTTCTAGACTGGCCACCGCGAGCGCTTCCCGATTTACCCTGGTGACCGGTGGGAAACTTCCGTGGGGCCGGGCCGGTCACCCCAGGTTCAATTTGTCTGCTGCCTGGTTCATCATTTTTTTTTTCCCTTGAGGGGCTAAGTCAAGATCATCCGGGATGTCCAAATCTTCCATACCATCCAATCCTTCACCTTCCACAATCCATTCTTCATCCGAATCCAAATCATCAATGTCATAATCAACAGGTTTTTTAGATTGCTTCTTCTTGGCTAGTCTAGAATTAGCCATTACAAACACAATATCATTCATGATTTTCTGTTTCAAACGATTTCTCCTCTTGGTGTGGACCTAAAAAATACAAAGAATTTAATATATAGCAATTAGGAAACTAATTCTAAGAATGAAATATGAATCATATTAATAATTTATCATCTAAAATGCACTCCAATTACGCGCACATCCCGAAGAACTGCATGTGAAGCTCAACACACGAATAGCAAATCTTTGGAGCTCAGGGTGCTCATCTCCATAAGAATCCCAGCATTGTGCTGGAATTTTGATCTTAAGAGCAGCCTTGGCTATTTCCCTCCCAAAAAACTTTGCTCGACTCTTGAAGTCTTCAAGTTGAGCATCGATCTTGGTTATTTCCGCGGAGCTTCCCACAGTTTTTTCCATGCAATCATATAACCATTTTTTAACTTCATAATCTATTTTAAATCCATCACTATAATGCAATTGAGGATTCAAGTAGTAGTCAACAGCATGCAAAGGCCTGAAGTTGGCTATCCCACCTTGCATCAATAATTTCCCACAATGGCATATAACTAGAGGATACAAAAATTGAATTAGCTAGCAATAATAATAATATCCTAAATTCACTCTAAAGTCTAAAGAATGCAAGATTATTGTAGATTTGTAGTTTACATCCTTTGAACACCTTGAAAAGCTTGTTGGATTTTCTCTTTAGCTCGATCCATTTCCCCATAGATATACCCCATGGCAGGCTTCTCATCTGAATCCACTAAACGAAGCACATGGAGAAGAGGATAAGCACCCCTTAAGCAAAGAACAATATCTCTCCAAAATAGCTTATCCAAAACAACATTTTCAACCAACTTCCCATCCTTTGTCTTTGCAAACTTGCTTGACTTCCATTCATTAGAAGTAAACATTCTTAACAATGCACCTTTCTTCTCATGGAGGCAACCCAATGTGAGGTAGGATGTAGCAAAGCGAGTCATGCCCGGTCTCACCGAATCTACTCCTTTGGTGTGATGTTGCAACAAGGAAATGAGAGGTGTTCTTGAATAAATATAAGTTGTAATTTTCCTTGCCTTATAAATTGTGTCCTTGTGTAGCTCCAACTTCTTTTCAAAGTCCTCCAACATCAAATCAATGCAATGAGCAACACAGGGTGTCCAATAAAGCTTTTTTCTTTTTTGCATCAACATCTCTCTAGCAGTATTATAGTTAGATGCATTGTCTGTGACAACTTGGACGACATTCTCTTCACCAATCTCATCTACAACATCATCTATCATTTGAAATATCCTATCAGCAGTTTTAGAAATATGAGAGGCATCAACAGACTTCAAAAAAACAGTTCCCTTAGGTTGCGTTTGGTAGGGGTAATCCATCCTGTAATGTAATCAAGATTACATTACAAGTTAGATTCGTTTGTTTGGAATAATTTTAAACTTGTAATGTAATCTCGATTACAAAACTAGCTCAACATTTGTAATCTTGATTACAAAACAAAACCGATGTAATCCGATTACATTATAGCTTGTAAAGTTGTCGGCCGGGCAGCAGCGGTCGCCGGCCGGCCGGCCGTCAGTCGTCGGTCTCCGGTCGCCGGTCGCCGGTCGGTCGTCGCCGCCGATCGACTGGTTGACGACGACCGACCGGTCGGCGATCGGCGGCCGACGACCGACCGCTGGTCGCCGCCGACAGGCCGGCCTGCCGGTCGCCAGTCATCGTCGGTCGTCGTCAACCATGGTCGTCGTTGTCGGTCGTCGGCCATTAATTTTTGATTACATTACAGGATGGATTACCCTTCACCAAATGTAACCTATGGTTATCAAAGATTACATACAACTCGTTACCAAACATAGTAATGTAATCTTAATTACATTACATTACAAACTTGATTACATTACAGACTCGATTACATTACCCCGTACCAAACGCAACCTTAGGGTTATTTGCTAGGAAATTCAATATAGTCCGTCTTCTCTTATCTGTCCATCCATCAGTCATGATAGTGCATCCTACCTTCTTCCAAATAGCTTTATGTTCTTCTAGTGATTCCATTGTCAAATCTACTTTTTGCTTCAAGTATTTGACTCTTAATTCATTATAAGAAGGTGGCTTAAATCCTAAGCCATGCCGAGCAACATTTTCAAATATCTTATCAAATTCTTCACTCTTTGCCACATTAAAAGGTATCGCATTATTATAGAAAAAAGAAGCAATTTCTAGGCATACTTCTTCTATCAGATTCTTCTTAAATATGGTATTGATAGTAGCTTGAGTGGTAGCAACCTTTCTCTTAAAAAGGTTTCCAGGGGTCTCCACTTCTTTCCCCTTTCTTTTTTCACCAACAGAATCCTCCTCACCATCTTTGTTGCTTGCTCCTTCATCCACTTGTCTTGTTTTTTTTATAAAATTTTGTTGCAATCCAACAACAATATCAAACATTTGTTTTCTCACATCATCCGTAATTGCCATGCAAGGTGCAATATCTATTTGTATTCCAGCCAAATGATGTTTCAATCTATAAATGCTTCCATTAAATATGTCCACAAAAATTGCATTTTATTTGCCTTGAATTTCCGTCAATACAAGTTCCATAACTCCAAGCCACATCACTCTTATTTCCACGGGCAGCCTTATGCAATTTCTTACTTTGAGTTCCAGTCCCAGGACCAGCAATACTCTCAGATTGATTGTCAAAGGATTCCTATTATCTTGACTAGCTCCTCCAGACATTTTTTTTCCCAGCAATACTCAGCTGCTAACTTTTACTGTTCTTACCTGTGCAAGGAGAAAGAAAAAAGTGCAGAAGAACAAAAAAGATCTAAGAATTAAGGTGAAGAAGAGCGCAAGAAAAA
This sequence comes from Boesenbergia rotunda, assembly GCA_024364735.1. Lineage (NCBI taxonomy): Eukaryota > Viridiplantae > Streptophyta > Magnoliopsida > Zingiberales > Zingiberaceae > Boesenbergia > Boesenbergia rotunda. The sequence goes on along the minus strand of JAGFNQ010001697.1, from coordinate 364,559 downwards.
AAAAGAGAGAACCTGTGCATTTTTGCAGGAAAACAGAAAAAAAAACACAGAAGAATTTTGCAGGAAAACAGGGGAAAAACGCAGAAGAACCACGCAGAAGAAGAACCGCAGAAGAAGAAGCGCAAAAGAAGAAGAGCGCAGGTGAAGAAGAGTTGTTCACCGGTCCTCAAGGGAAGAAGAGCTTCAACTCATGGAGAAGAATACGCGCACCCAAACGCAGCGGCGGCGGCGGCGGCGGCTCCATCAGCGTTAGCGGCGGCGGCAAAACACAGCGCGATCGGTGATGGCGTGACTCCGCGAAGGCGGCAGCGACGCGACACCAACGGCGGTTTTGGGGACGCGACGAAGGCGGCGGCGATGCGAAACCTGCAGCGGCTTGGAGACGCGATGAAGGCGGCGCCTTTAGGGAAGCGATCACGCGATGAAGGCAGCAGCGGTTTGGGACGCGATGTCGACGCAACACACTCGATTTAGGGTTGTCTGTAGGTTGCGCTCCAAATTTTGGGCCAAAAGCAAGGGCAGGCAGGGACCGCTCCTTGCGCTCCTGCATGCTTGAACGGCGCTCCCACGCCGGCGGCCAAGATCGCGCCAAACAACAGGGCGAGCACGATCGATCCTATTGGGTTCGTAGGCACGCACGCTCCTACGTTCTTTGACGTGCTCCTGACAACCTTGCCCACAACTCTTCATATGAACTAACATGGTATGTCATGTGTGCTATCACAGAAAGTGATTTCTCCATTACTCCAAGGAAATGGATGGATGCTGTAGGAGAATCAAGGAGCAAGATATCACATCAAAATTTTAGGTATTGAAGGATAGGAATTGTTGGCCAGGGGTTTTTGATCCATCTATTTAAGTGATTATAGAAGGAGCCTCTGCACCTTCTTTAAGTCTTAGCTTTCCAATAAAAATAGCAACCCGGTGCACGAAGCTTCCGCCAATGCGGAATCCGAGGAAGGATCTATTATACATAGCCTTACCTTGCATCGCAAAAGGTTATTTCGGTAACTCGAAGTGTTGTGATAAGTCTCCCCTTCAAAAAAAAAAAACACACGACTGGCCAGTACTCAATTGCATCTTAATTTCCAAGATGAGAGTTAACAAATCATATGCATTTTATCATATATAATGTTAGGAACAAATTTCTCCTCTATAAATAGCTAGAATGATTAATTTGATATGTTAAAAATTTATTTATATTGTCCAAGATAAACAATATAACTCTTAAAAATTATGTTACTACTTTGGGAAAAGGTGATGATGCTCACTAAAAATATATCCTAAATGAAATGGTGAGAGAATCTTACATAGATTCAGCCCAAGACTCACTCCTCACAATGCTGCCGATGTCATCCAAGGCTACAAAGCACCACAAGTTTTATCAGATGAAAATCTCTGATCTTCATGCCATAGTGGACCATAGCAAAAACTGAAACCCGTAATACTGATCACTGTTAGGTCCGACTATCAAAAAGAGTCTAGATCCACAAAAGGCAAACAAAAGAGGAGGTTTGTGTGAGATCACCCAGCCCACACGAGATCTAGAAAATCATCAAGATCACTTGAAATCCACTTTGTCTGAGTTAGTTTTTAAAAAATGGCAAATCTGTCTAGAAGTGTCAAGTTTATGTGAGATTAGTGTCAAACAAGCTTTGACCAGGTCAGAGAAGACCACAAACTCATTACTGATCAAAATTTTGACAACGGTAACATCTTTAGTTTTATTCATCAAATACTTGGCAGGACTAATTTTTCCATTGTATAACACACAAGAATCTACCAAGGCAAAATGAAGCACAAAGAAAAAAATAATTCTAACTAGCACCAGAGACAATTAATGGCTTATAACTAAAACACATTGAAAAAGAACTACCCAGGGAGATCTTCTTCCATGATATCTCTGGTCACCACCTCAAGCATATCTTGAAAAAGAATAATCACCTGTCCTCTGTCATCTTCTTTGTTAGTCATCTGGCAAAACAACCCATTAAATAAATATTGCAAAATCAGAAATTAAAAAAACATTTTAAAATAAAAATAAAAGAAACAAGTAATACCAGTAACTCAATCAACTTAATAAATTTGTTGCACAAAACGGGAAGATGGCTCAAGTTGAGCTCACCCAAGCTGTCCCGGTCTATGTAATCCTTAACCTTGGAGAAAATACCATCTACTACCCTAATACAAATCAAATAAAAATGTATGAAAAAGTTAGGCAAACATATTGAAACAAGATTTTTTTTGTCAAAAGAATAATAGAAATGATTAAACAAGTCATGTGATTACTATTCTAATATAAATCAACCAAAAATGTCTAAAAAAATACACATAACGAGGCAAGAGACTTTTGTCAAAATAATAACATAAACAAATTAACAAATCATGTGGTACAAATAGCTTACTCGCTTTCACGTTCACCACCAACTAAATACTTAATAATGCTCATAAATGATGCGTAGCACTCTTTAACAGCACAAATCGTATAAGTATCTGCATAAATTCTCTTCTTCAATTCAAGATATTTTCCATCACTATCTTTTGCCATATCAAGTGCAATAGGAATCTGCAAGCCATATTATCAATGCTTCAGTGAATTGTAATTTTAACTCAGCTTAATAGGCATATATTATAATACCACTCACAATACCACCGCCTCAAGTTATATATAAAGAAACAAAAATAGCTGAGAGCCAATTTACCTTGTTAGCAAGCAGAAAAGGTGGCCACTGTATTATTTTTAGATCAATCAGCTCCCTATCAGACGTATATGGAAGAAGCAGCAAATCCATTTCCCTATATGAAATAACAGACTATCAACAACCAGAACGTACAATAGCTTTACATGCTACCAGAACTTAAGATGATACTTGTTGCTTATGAGATCTTCTTCCCGGAAACTAGTGATTATTTTATTCCACATTTGAGCAAATCGTGCGGCCTCCTTCTCAGTACCACTACTGGAGGACTAAAATCACCAACAAATAAATATTTATATTTGCACACAAACCGACAAAAAACACATTTTTCACATGGTATTAGGAAAGTATTTAAACCTGTTCAAACTTGCTAGATAAAGCAGCCCGAAAACCGCTACTTTTGCTTGCTTCAGATTTTTCAGGCGGAATTAAACAGGCATTAAAAGCAATCGGCAGAGACAGAAACCTTGATCTTAACATTCCCAATGTGCGAATCTGGGATAGTAAAGAACAATAGTATCATAGAATAGAATCTATTATTTCCTCTAAAATTCCAATTTAAACTAGTCATCCATTCAATAAAACAGAAGCTGCAACAAAGATTCAGCTGAAGTATTCTACACACCTAATTTGCTAAAAACAGAATTTAGACCAACAACCAGGAACCCAAGTTAAACTAAAGATTTACATCAAATCCAGGAATGCTATAAACACCTAATTGATAAAGAATGTCAACTTCAGCATAAAAGATGACAAAATAACCTCGTATACAAACAAAACAGAATACAAAATTTGATGATCTTTCATTTTGCCATGTGTAATTAGTTATATTATTCTGCAACCTAGTGCACTTCCTTAACAATTAGCAAATGATTTGTCTAAATCAGGTCTTAAAACCCGAGGAAAAGTTAAATGAAAGCACAATCTATCATCTACATCTCTCAACACATTAAAGATAGATACACACCATCCTTAATGCGAAAATGAAAAAAACTCCAACAGATGTTCACAAGATCAATAGTTAAGAACTCAGTAGTATAATAGCCAAGTATGAATCCAGACCTCTCCTAGACGACGACAAGCTCCATAAATACCACCAACCAATGTAGAAAAAATTGCATACCAAATCTGGGTATCCATGAAGTAAACCTACAAAAGAAACAATAATAGCATGAACAAACCACTAACAATAAAATGAAATAGATATATAATAAATTACAGTCGAGAAGCATACAAGTATAATTGGAGCCCAAAGAGCAATCACCACGCCAATGTTATTATTGGCTGCAAAAAAAAAACAAGTCGTAAACAACTTCCTAAAGTAAACATAGACTCTCTAGTAGTGGTAAATATTACCATGTGGGAAAAACTCATGCCATTTGTAGGTATATATGTGCTCATTCATGATATCTTTCGTGGGCTTTACAAGAGGCTTTATCTACATTAAACAAAGAAGTAAAGTTCAAACTCATTAGTCACAAGAAGAGTAAGCAAAAAAAAAAAAAGGTTGGGATGAGTGGAAACCTCAATATAGTAACTAAAAGCCAACTTTGTAGCTAGAAGAAGCACCCAGAACATGGTGTACCTGATATTGAGAAACTAATGCTTTTGTAAACAAGAAGCCATGGCACTACTGGCATTTTTAAATTATGAAAAAAGAATGAAATCATACTTAAAAAGTGACCATGAGCTCTCATGCATCCCTCTTCCAACATAAAGACGTGGCTGTCAAAAATAACTTATTTACAAAGGAAAGCATTTGATTTTGATGTGATAAATGATCATTACTAAGAACAGCAAAAATACCTGAGACCACCACATCATGAGGGTAATTATCTTATAGTTAGAGCGTTCTAGAAAACGTCTTAAGAATGGAAATAAAAACAGCAATGCAGCGAGCATATTGGGTGATAGATAAATGACAACAGCCAGAATGTAGAGTGAAGTCTGATTTTGACCATCCCCCAGCCAACTCTTGATTGTCTTTGCCAATCCCGTAGGATGTTTAAAAGAATATGCATAAGTTACTGATAAGATTATCACCCATGTTGCTGATGAAACGACCTTCAAGATATATCTCAGTTTAACAGGAAAAGACATCCTCCTCCTTGCTTTCCAGCCAAAGATTACATCAAGGACGGCTGCAATAAGCCATTCAATAAATGCTCTAATAGAATGGATCACTGTGTAGTTTACATTTTATAAATGCTCTAATGTTATTTGTTGAATAGCCATTAGATCAATACTAGTGTAAAAGCTTCTGAACACTTTGAAAGCTTTGCCAACTACTAGGAAAATTTGAGTTATAAGATATCAAATGATGCAACCTATAAGAATTAACTAAAACCAACAGAACTTCAAAACTACCTGGAGGAAACTGTCAGGGAAAAAAATCACGCTTCTACTTGTATCAACATTAAACATAAATCCTATATTATATACAAGTTATTCATTTCTTTGCATGGTTTTCTAATAAAACAAATATAAAAAAGCAGGGAATGAGTGCAAATACAATTGTCCAGGTGAGTGCAAATTAACAGTTTTCAACATAGCAGATGAATTAACAACAAAGTTAGCAGGAGGGACAAACATGTATTGCAACACAGAAAAGCTAGCCAAAACCAGTGGCTATGAGAGACAAATTTCCAGTGCAGTCCGAAGGCACACATCAAAAATAATGATATAAAACTAGCTTATTTCAGAAACATAACAACAAAGTCAAAGGTTAAGCCAAGATGTATATCTCGCAAGAGATCATTCCAAAAACTTAGGAATAGTGAGAAGAACCACACATGGTAGGTATTTTGCATAAAGCAAAGGATGATACAATACATACAAGTTAGAGAAGAAATTGATTTATATTCGGATGAGAAATTCTGCAAAAATGGAGGAATTTACGCAACCAAAATATATTTATATTGGCAACACGCAACAAATCACTTCCATTGAAACAAAATCACAGTTTCTTGAAGTTGATCATGAATGCACATGGTGAGAGACTAGAGAGAAGGGAATATAAAGCAGGAAACAATCCCCATGTAATGTCAAAACCTAAAAGGGAGATTGGAAATGAATACAAACAGAATCATAGAGATTTGATTTACTTCTCCAGCTATTCCTCAATTTGTTTTCTTAATTGTTCTGCATAATGGTCGACTGTGGAGAAGAAAGTATAGAAAGGCTCCATTTACATTCGTTGTGTTAAAGTAGGACAGACAAAAAAAATGCTATAAGTAAATAGTTTAACAGATTAATAATACAGCGGAACACTTGTATTTGCTGGCCTTCCATCCAGTATAGGTTTTGGCCCTAATGTCGTAGTTTATTTTAAGCCCCATGAATGATTCTGTTCCTGCTTCAGAGAATCTCAAGTTCTCCCAATTAGTGGAATTGGAAGACTTCCCAGGGCTTAGATTTTTTTCAAGCTTGTAGAAGAGACATGGGTTTTCATAGATTCAACTATGTAGTCAATTTTGTAGGGCTGATTTTTTATAATATACCAAGGTTCAATAATGGATTAATTACGAGTATGAGTAGTGAAATGGCATAAATAGTTGTAATTGGAGGGGTATTAGCAGGAATTAAGTCATTTGAAGCTGAATTGATATATTTAAGGGTTGATATTGTAGTGATCAGGGAATTGGGGTTTAATTTGATTGATAGGCTATTTAGTGGTTGGAACGGATCTTCGTTTAATTGTTATGGGTCCAAATAAAACTAATTCAGACCCAAATTGGATGAACAATGGCAGTGCAGTGTTGAACCTTCCTGAACTAGTTCAGTTCAGTGGTTCATCAGATTAGGGTTTTGAGGATAGTAATAACCTTCATCTCACCCCTTTCCTACATAGCATGAAGCACCCCTCCCCCCTTTTTTTACACAAACCTACTATCATGGATGCCTATTACTGCTCATCCATCAGAACCCCTCCATGGGCCTCACTTCCACCACTCACAGCCAGCAGTAGCAGTTGTCATTCTCCATCTCCAACCGAGAGAATCAAACAACCAATTCACTTGCTGGTAATCATTGGTGGTTATAACCCATTCTTGTGGAGTAGATAAATCTTAGCCAGTGTGGTATCCTTGTGTTATTACAGGATCAGAAGTTGTCAAGGGATTCTTGATGAATTTAGAGAGGTATGTTATATACTAAACAAAAATTAATTAATTATTTAACAAAATCTTAGACATAATAGAGAATGGTCAGTGTGTTTGGGGTAATTCAAATAAATCATTTGGGTGACTAGTAACATCTAGGGTTATCTTGATATAATAATTTCCATGTTTTTAATCTATGTTAGGATTACAGGTTTTGATTAAATATAGGACGAATTCAACTTGTGTAGGGTTTGAATTAAATTTGCATTGGAGTTAAGTGATCAAGTTAGGCTTGAAATAAAATAAATTCTGAATAAATAAATTTTAGTGGGTCTAATAAGTGGATCTTGTGATTAGGACCATCCAGTTTGAACCAACCTCGATTTGGACCCTACAAGCTACTACCCTCCTAGGAGATGAATGGAATTCCATAAGGATTGTAATTGACTATCAGCTACCATCCAATGAAAGCAAATGTGGTGGCAAATGCTTTGAGCAAAATGTTCAAAGGAATGTTACCATGCCATAAAGTGGGGCTTACTGACCTGATCAAGTAGTTTTCATAGTTAGCATTGGTTGAAGTGGGGTGCATTTAACTGCATTCTAAGCTCATTAATAGATTGGTCACCCACATGCGGATTAAGGGGTGGAGAGATGGAGGATCAGTTTGTAATATACTAAATAAATATATATATATATATATATAGATAATTAAATATATATATATAAGGATTAAAATGATTAAAATTTGACATAATTAAATTTATTTAGGAAAATAAAGTTATATTGTGAGCATTAAGAGGGAAATAGGTTTATATGAATTAATAGAATTTTTTGGAATTTTTCTGAATTTCAAATGAATATTTTCATATTTTATGAGGATAAATGGGTAAGAGATAAAACTTGTTTAGAATACCTATTTAAAGTGAAAGTTAATAGATTTAATTTACCTAAGTTTTAATTAAAACCTAGTTTTAGTTTATCTCTTCTCTGTTCGTTGTGTCGCCTCTTGCAGGAGCGCAACTCGATCACCACCGCCTCTGTCGCATGTCTCCCTGATCACTGGCCATCACCCTGTCTCCTCCCCGTCACCACGAGCAGCCGCGCGTGAGCCACTATTTCGAGTTAGTGCGTGCTGCTGACGACGTGTACCGCTGTTGTTGCAGCGCACTGCTAGCCTGCCCCGGCCCTGTCGGACACCTTTCTCCTCTCTTCTCACACGTTCGTCCCACAGCCTTCCCCCAACATCGCGCGTGTGACGTCACGCACCCGGCTCCTCATCGCCTATCTCCCACCCCACATGCTCACGTGGCTGCTACCCTCACCGCCGGTCATAAACAGAGAACCGAACAATAACACCAACCACCTCCAAAGAGAACCGAACAATAGCACCAACCACCTCCAAATACCATCCTCTAGATACCATCGAGAGTGCCAACGTCGACGTCGACGTCGCCTCTAAGGGTCGTCGCGACCAACCGCTATTAATGTCCTAACAGGTAACGAGGATAAAGTAATTAAAGTTTACTTGCTTAAAGTAATTAAGCAATGTTTACTAAATTTGGTAATTAATCAATTAATGGGAATTCATGTGATTAATTATTTGATTTATAAACTGATTGATTAAGTAAAAAATTATGGATCAATTAATTATTAGATTAAATTAATTAATATGGATCAATTAACTATTAATTAATTGCATTAGTTGATAATCTGATTAATTTCAGGATTAATGGATTGATTAAGTAATTAATTGATTTATTTGTTATCTGATTTAAATGTATTAAAAGATTAATTAATCGAGTAATTCATAAATTGAACTAGTTTAATAGTGACTAATTTAATTAACTTGATAGTTAATGGGATTGATAAGCAGATTAGTGATTGACTGATTAATTAATAAATGGATTAATATTGATGAATTAATGATTAAGATATGAATTAATCAATAGCTTGATAAAATGATTTAATTGTATTCTAGGATTATTCTAGTACTTAGATTGCCTTCGTATTATGTCCTTGTAGGATTCGAGCTCAATGCAAGCCTCTGACTTGAAGACGACTATGATATTCTACAGTTGAGGTGGGTAATTCTTCCTGAACCTCTATAATTCTTTGATCTTCGTACACGATTATTTATTGTCATATATTGATTAGACAGCAGTTAATACTTACCTTGACTCCACTCTAGTATACTTAGTTGTTGGTCCTCATTTTATTCTATTTGATATTCATGCACTGTCATTGTTATCCATACTATTTATTATTTATACTTGTACTTTTATGCTAGCGATACTATAGTATAGGTGTAAAGACTTGAACTAGATTACAGGCTCGACATTTATATTCATGATTGTATAATAGCGATAACATACCGAAGTAGGATATCATATCCCACTGGACCCGTGTCGGTTGTTGAGGCTCATGCCTATACGTTAGTGAGACTATGCCAGAGTGTAGGATATCGAGCATCCTACGAGGCCTTGTTTGCTATTTAGGTTCATGCCTAAATGTTAGTAAGGCTATTCCGTAGGATAGGATATCAATTATCCTATTAGGCTTTGTTTGTTATGTAGGCACGTGCCTATACGTTAATCCGATCAGATCACAATATAGTTACAGACTTAAGCTCATGCATTCATACTATAGTATAGTTGGTTATTATGCAAGATATTACCAAACTACAAAGTAGTGTAAGATATTGAGTATCCTATCAGACCTTTGTTTGTTATTGAGGCTCATGCCTATACTTTAATAAGATCATATCATAGTGTAGGATATTGAGTATTCTACCAGACCGCGTTAGTTGTTAGGCTCATGCTTATAAGTTTATAAGATAATACCGTAGTATAGGATATCAAGTATCCTACTAGACTCTTGTTTGTTATTTAGGCTCGTGTCCATATGTTAGTAAAGCAATACTGTAGTGTAGGATATGGAGTATCCTACTAGACTCTTGTTTGTTAATTAGGCTTGTGCCTATATGTTAGTGAGGTGAGACCGTAGTTAGCTTGTAGAGAATTATCCTTTGATGGATTTTTACTACTTACTTTGTTATTACGATTTTATGTGTATACATCTTGATTGCCCAACACGTGTCCGCGTTAGAGTGTTTCTCCCGCAATTTATAGCTATAAAGTTGTCTACATACTCTGACTACCTACGGGACCTATCTGTGATAGAGTGTTTCTCCTACAATCAGTAGCTGAGGAGCTAGATAGCTACCTCATCTTGTCCGCCCACGGGCCGTGGTAGAGCATTTTTGCCGCGAACGGTGACTATTTATATACCCTGACTGCCCACGAGATCCATTCATGGTAGCATATTATTGCGCGCAATCAGGACTTGTTGTATGTTTGTTATACGATTATTATGTACTGAGTTTATGCAGATGGTTTGTGAATGTACCAATTTATTAGTCATACCTGGTTGAGCAAGTTAATAGATAGATATGTAGTCGATTATGTTTTTATTAGCACTTGATTATAATAATGTTCTTACTTTTGCAATAAGTATTTTAGCTGAGACTGTTTCCTTTGACCTCCTTATACTATATTGATCATGCACTCTCTTTCGTATAACCGCTGAATTGTTATACTCACTGTCCCTTGTTTTCCTTTTTATTTCCATGTTAGCAAGTAAAGGATGTGTCGTGTAGCTCAAATGTCCTCGCTGTCAATCTCACTCGTGTTTGGATTTCTTTTGAGATGCTTTGGTTATTTTCAACTGACTTTGTTTACTATTTTCTTCCATATCGATTTTGAGTTTTGTTAGAATAGTATGACTTTTACCATGTTCAGTTGAGTATGATCACTTGTGCATGCATCCATACACGCATCAATATTTATAAATTTGTGATTTTTATATTGCATTGGGATTTGTGTTGGCTTATTGGGTTGATATCGGTTATTTCTTACATTGTTACTAGAGGATACCGTACGATTTGGCAGACAAATATACCCTTCCTTGGTCTTTCAATAAAAGAGATGATGGAGCTAGGCCCTATCTAAGAATTCCTTCAAGGTGTTGATTGATCTTGACAATTCCAAGGTAAGTTGTGCATTCCTGAAACACACTCTACCAAGGAAGAGTTCATGTGAGAGATTCATCAATCATGACTTGTAGCACATCCCAGCAGTAGTTCGAGGTGAGAGATCTGACGTAATCAGATTAGTGGCGAAGCATGAACGGAAATATTAGACAGGCAAACTAAGACATTGAATGGTTTGCTTCAGAAGATAAGGATACCAGAGTTTAGTTTAGTCTAAAGTGGGAGCCTACTGCTATGGATTTCATTACAAGATTATTGAGGTCCCAAAGGGATGATAAATTTGGATGTTGTTACAAGTTTAATTAACATGATCGTTAGAAATTATTAGTTTTTTTTTATAATCTAGATATTCAAATCTTCGAATTGACTAATCCTGAAGATGACTGATCCGGCTTCACATAAATTTCCCACTAGCCACCAAGATAAATATGAGAGCACGAACGACATCCAACGCATGAAGGTTATCTTCAAGAAATTAATCTGCAATGCGCCGCGGTTAGGAATCAACTCGTGGATGTCAGGTTAATTGCGCAAGAGGCTTGTCGTTGCACCGTAGCCCTGAGGCCATTAATTATTATTAAATATACGACAACTCACGTGATCATTGAAAATTTTATTAACTATTTTAAAGTTTAGGAATTACCACGTGGCTTATTTAGCATTTGCTAACATTTTATTCAAACATTGCAGGGAAGAAACAAAACATTTAATCCAAAAAGGAAAAATAAATGATTAAAGAATTCCTTTCATCAAATATTACCAAAAAAAAAAAGTCATATTTATATACAAAGATAGGGTCTATTCTAAGAAATAATTAGACCTCTATTTTAGGAAATAAATCATGATTTTATTCTAAAGACTACTTTGTATTTTAGGTAAAATACAAATTAGGATACATCAAATTATCCCTAGCTATATTCATAATATTCTAACACTCTCTCTCAAACTGAAAAATATAAATCATATGCACCCCCCAGCTTGTTACATATGTAATCAATTCGGACCCCTCCAAGTGACAGTGAATATAGCTGCTAGTTGATCATGTGAGTAGATATAACTAGTAGATATTTCTCCAGATATAACTCTCTCTGACATAGTGACAATCGACTTCAAAATGCTTTGTCCTCTCATGAAAAATTGGATTTGAGGCGATATGCATAGCGGCCTGGTTATCACATATATGTGATATTTGTGTAATCTCTCCAAATCATAGTTCCTAAAATAACTGTTTGAGCCATATAAGCTCTTGACTGGCTACAGTCATAGCTCGATACTCTGCCTCTACACTGGATCTTGCTACAACATTCTACATTTTTCTTTTCCAAGAAATAAAATTATCTCCGACAAATATACAAAATCCAGAAGTAGATCTCCTATTAGTGGGAGAATCTGCTCAATTTGCATCTGAATACCCTACGACTCGAATATGTCCTTTGTCTCCGTACAAAAGGCCCTTTCCTGGAGCACCTCTGATATATCGAATAATGCGGATCACAGCACCCCAATGTTCCTTGCATGGAGAGTTGAGAAACTAACTTACTACACTTACTGCAAATAAGATGTCTGGACGAATAACAGTAAGATAGCTTAGTTTCCCTATTAATCGCCTGTATCGTTCAGGATCTAGAAGAGGCTCCCCCTGATTTGGCAAGAGCTTGAGATTAGGATACATGGGGTTGTCAACTGCCTTTGAGTTTAACATTCTTGTTTCTTTCAAAATATCGATTGCATACTTTCTTTGGGATATGATGATCCCATCTTTATACTGTGCTACTTCTATTCGGAAGAAATATTTGAGTTTGCCGAGATCCTTTGTCTGGAAATATTTGAAAAGATGTTTCACCTGTGAAATCCCGAGATGATCACTACCTGTGATGACAATATCATCAACATAAACCACTAGGTAGATGCAACCAGTAGATGAGTGGGAATAAAAGACAGAATGGTCGACCTTGGTCCGAGTCATGTCAAACTGTTGAATTACAGTACTAAATCTACCAAACCATGCTCCGGGTGATAGCTTGAGGTCATATAAAGATTTCCGCAGGTGATATATAAGACCAGAAGACTCCCCCTGAGCAACAAAACACGGAGACTGTTGCATGAAGACTTCCTCGAGCAGATCTAACAAAGCATTTTTGATGTCCAACTGATAAAAGGCCAATGTCGAATCACAACAATAGACAAGAATAGGCGCACAGAGAACATTTTGGCAACAAGAGAAAAAGTGTCCCCATAGCAACGAGGCGGGCTTTAAACCGGTCAACTTTTCCGTCTGGGCCAACTTTCACCGTATATACCCATCAACAACCAATAACTGATTTCCCTGGTGGTAGAGGAAAGAGGTCCCAAGTCCCACTACTATAAGGTCATTTAGTCGAGCATAGCCTGTTTCTATTCTAGATAGGCAAAGGCATCACCTGCAGTCTTTGAAAGAGAATCAGACGACAAAGAGGAAAGACAAGAATAATAGGAAGGAGATAGACGATGATAACTCAAAGAAACATAATGTGGAGAAGGATTACGAGTGGAACGCATACCTTTTCGAAGTGGAATAGGAATTTCAGACTCAGGAGATGGGACCGAAGGAAGGGGCGAATGACTTGGCTCCAAAGATGTGTCCACGGCAGTGTCAGCGCTGGGCGGCGGCAAAGCAGGACAAGGATGGCGCTAATAAACCCACAATGGAGGAGGAGATAGGGCTGGGGGTTATAGAAAGTCCTCCAGAAGGTAAAAGATAGTCACTGGCGTAGGCGTCGAAGGAGAAAACTTGAACGGAGATGTGTTAGGCCCAAAAATTAGAACCGAATCAAAAAACGTGGGACCAGCAGATATGAAGTACCAACGGAGAGTAGGGGAATAACACTTGTACCCTTTCTGAGACCATGGGACCCAAGGAAGACACATTTATGACACCGGGGAGAGAGTTTGTCAATGTCAGGATCAAGAGCATGAGCAAAACATATGGAATCAAAGAACCTAGGTGGTAAAGGATGTAGAGACTGATGAAGATAAAGTACATGATGAGGTATTTTACCTTGTAGAGTGGAGGAAGGCATGCGATCGATGAGATAACACGGAGTAAGTACGGCGTCACCCCAAAATCAATGAGGAACATTAGACTAGAAAAGAAGAGTTTGGGTGGTCTCGAGAAGATGACGATTCTTGCGTTTTATAACTCCATTTTGTTGGGGGGTATGAGGATGAGACGTCTTATGCAACACAGCATGAGACACCAAGAAGACCCAAAACGGAGGAGATAGATACTCACGCGCATTGACACTTTGCAAGGCTCAAAGAGAAACACCAAATTGAGTTTTGATTTCATGGAAAAAAGATTGAAAAATAGAAAACAATTATGAAAAGATCTTTCATCAGATATAACCAAGTATAACGGAAAAAATCGTCTATAAAAGTAACAAAATATCGAGACCTCAATGTAGAAGAAATACGACTCGGACCCCAGATATCAAAGTGAACCAAAGCGAAAGGGGATGTAGCCCGACTCACAGTGCGAGGAGAAAAAGAACTACGAACATGTTTTCCTAATTGACATGACTCACAAGCGAAAGACTCTATGTGAGAAAAGCTAGGATATAATTGTTTCAACTTATCTAGACCTGGATGTTCTAACTGAGCAGGAATAAGAAGAGGAGATGTCGCCGTCGTACCAACAAGAGAGGGTCGGTGAAGCCGATATGGGCCATGAGGCTCACATCTGAAGCCAATCATCCTCCCCGTGCTCCGGTCCGGTAAGGAAACAGAAGTTTTAGTAAAAGAGATGACACAATCAAGAAACCGAGTAAGTTGACTTATTGATAACAAATTAAAGGGAGCTCCGGGGACATAAAAAACATTATGAACAGGGAGAGACGGAGAAGGATGAACAATACCAAGATCCTAAGACTGAGTTTGAGTCATTTGCCATGCTGACAAAGGATAAATAACCGGAAGTAGTGAGAGAATAAAAAAGATATTTATTTCCAGTGATATGATCGGTGGCCCTAGAATCAAGAACCCAGGAATTCAAAGATCGAGATATGCCAGGAAAGAATTACCAGCGTATGCAACGTCAACAGTGGAATCAGAAGCCTGTCGATCCTCATACCATTTCAAAAAGTCGTCATAGGAAGGCGGTGGGGTAGGATCCAGTGGCAACTGTGAAGTGGAACCTGAAGAAGCCACAGAACTCTCAATGATTTGAGCAGCACGAGGGGGTTAACCATGTAGACTCCAATATTTATCAATCGTGTGTCTTAGTTGGTGGCAGTGATCACACCAAGGACGTCCTTTGCCATCTTATGGGGTGGAGGTCTAGTGTTGCTTCGAGAGACCAAAGCTGATGATTCAATAGGAATGGAATGAGGTAACGTCAAGACTTTGGCAGGGACAGAAAGGAGAGTCGTCCAAGTACTGTCCATGGTAGCTTCTATGGGGTTGCCCAGAATATAATCAGAGACATATTTCAAGCTCTGCAACAGGAGTGGTCGCAGGTGGAAGCAGTTCATTGAAGTCACAAAGAAGGCTAGAAACCGAACCTAGATAAGTTGATATAGAATCTTTAATTTGATGGGTACTGAGGATGTTCATGAGATCTTCACAAACTTGATAGAGTCGCCGAGAGGTGTTTGTAAAGAGTTGTTGAGTCTGTGTCCAAATAGCTTTGCAGATTTTGTGAGTGCGGAAGTCATCCCTATGAAATGGATGGATTGTGGCTCGGATTATACAACACAACTGAGCGTCAATCTTTTTCTACAGAGAACGATCGACGACTTGAGCATCCTCTTCGATTTGACTGAAATGTCTCATAACCCTGTCCAACAAGCCAAAGCTCAATGTGAGAGGCCCAAGAGTAGTTCTTACCTTCCAACTGCTCGGAAGAGAGCGGTGTAGTGATGTGGTTGGTAAAGATTGAGATCTCCGGCTTTGGAGTGCCAGAGGTAGTTATTGATCATTTTTGGATTATTGAGAGGTTGTTGGCGTCAGAAATGGGCGCCCAAATATGCACGCGACGGAGGAGCCTTCGATGTTCGACGGAGGAAAGCACACTGCGGAGAACAACACACGGCGTGCAGGAAGAAGCCTTCAACACACCTGAAGATGGAGGTCGCGAGCCGAGGAAGAAAAAGAAGGACTGCTTGCGCAAGCAAGTCGTGGGGAGGACACGATCGAGTATAGAGAGAACGCAATCACGTGTGGAGAGCGACGCGTTGTCGGATCTCACGAACGTGCAGGAGAAGAACAGTAACTTCGATTTCTCTGGAGAACTGCAGCGTCACGTGCAGGAGAAAAACAGCAGCGTCACGAGGAAGAACAGCAACGTCGCGTGGTGAGAGGGGAAAAGAGAAGTTGCGAGCAGGACAAGTCGCGAGAGAAAACAGTGACGGATCGGCCAAGATTTAAGACGAAAATTTTAGGGTAAAGGAAAAACTTAAATCTTGCATTCTGATATCATGTTAAAGAACTCCTTTCATCAAATATTACAAGATATAAGCCCTATTTATATACAAAGTTAGGACATATTCTAAGAAATAATTAGAACTCTATTATAGAAAATAAATCAGGATTTTATTCTAAGGATTAATTTGTACTTTAGATAAAATATAAATTAGGATACATCAAATCATTCCTAGTTATATTTACAATATTCTAACAGAAACAAAGCAACAGGCTTATATAAAAGTGAATTCTGGCATGAACTTGAGAGTTTTTAATAGATCAAGATAACCTTTGAGCTATGGGAATATCTCAATTAATTAAACTTACTAAACATTGCTGCATCAAAATTTTCAGCGTACCGCAACTATAAGAATCTCACAACAAAATTGAAATTACTATCAAAAACATATTTGTCCTCAACAACAGACGAAGATATCCAATCTTCCACAATCATAGTATGATGCTTCATGGTAATGCAGCGGAAAGACGACTAATTGTCATCCTAGACATATACGATTCGATCCCCAGCTATGGCGTATTTTGCAGGAATTTTTCCTCCAAATGAGGTGTGAATCCTGGGACGCTAGGCTTCTGACCGCCCGCCGCGAGCACTTCCCGATTTACCTTGGCGACCGGTGGAAAACTTCCATGGGGTCGGGCAGCGCCCGAGGTTCGACGTTATCCAACCTCATTAATTATTTTTTTTTCATTGTAATGCAGATCCATTGAGTCAGCATGCCATATATGATGTAAACAAGTAAGCTAACTAGAGCCTAGCATTATACAAGGTTTGTCAGATTTGTAACAAACTTCAAAGAAGGTGCACAAATTTACGAACGTCAGGCTATATTCAGCATCTAAACATTTTCTTTGTTAGTGGTAACAACTAAGCATATTTAAAATGCATTGATTCTTCGAAAAGGGTAACTAAACTTATGAAATGAAGAATAGAGTATATAAACATAACAGCATTTCCATAGACAATATGGATGCTCAGAAGCTGTCCAAGCTTCACATATAAACATAATGAAATAGAAAGGAAACAACATAAAAACACAACGGACCTTGTCCCAGCTTCATTACTGCAGCAGTTATAAAAATACTCAAAACTTTTTTGAATACTTCAGCATCAAAAATAGCACTTGGTGAACCACCATCCCAAGCGAGTATTATCATGGCCTTAGGGAAAGCAAATACATCAGTAAAAGGAAATTCAAAAGAAAGAAACTAAAAGAAAGAAGAGAAATATTTTGCAACTTCAAAAATATAACAAAAATCACCTGTAGACATAAAATAAGGAAGATCCACATTCTATCAAAACTTCGAAAAACATGCCAAAATGACCGTATCTCAACAAAATTTATCTTTCCAGTCCAGAGATCTGTCCTAGGCTGATGATTTTCCTGTATAATGACAATGAAAGAGTATGCTACCATAATATTCCATCAGATTTCAAACAAGTGCAATTACATTAAGTTTTTCTCAGTGTACTTTTGTTTCTTTTTGTAAATAAATTAATAACAGAAGCACACAAAGACATAGCAATTCAACATTCAATAGCATTTAAACAATAATAAGAAAAACATCTTTGTACATAACCAACTTGGGTAAACTACATCACTATGACAATGTCCATATGCAAAAACCTAGTATTTGCAAAATCTGAAGATTAGAAAGGGCAAGAAATGTATATGTGGAAAAGACACACAGCAAAAGGGCATAACTATATCTTATAAAAATAAGAAAAGATGACTGATCACGGAATCTACCCCATTTTTATTGTAAGACAAAGATCCAGGTGGTTGACAAAAGAAATCAGCATCAGCTCTCATAGGCCAACCTAATCGGAAACAATCTACAGACCTGTAACACACAGAATAATAATTGTTTGCAAAATTAACCAATTGATATTATGTGACTTAAGTAAATCTGTTATATTTACCAAAAATATTCATTCAAATCATCATAATTCCTCCATTGTGAATGTTTTGATTTTTGTTCCTGGCTCTTTTTAGCTTCCTGCATTTGAATGATGTATTAAGATCAGGAAGATGGTAAATGTCACAACAAATGGGGACACATATTCGTACCATAGAAATAACATCATATATTGGAGTAACAACTTTAGTTAAAAAAGCTTCTTTATCACCACCATATGCTGGCTTTATATGTTCACCTGTCATAGGGCTTACGTTCCCTGCTAGCATACCAAATAGCTCAAGTGCCATCTGGAAAACAGAGAAGTAAAAAAAACAGAACCATTAGGAGGAAATACACTGTGGCTTCCTTAAAATGTGGAACCTGAATATCACTTATTATGCAACAGAATATCAACAATATGGCTAGCCATCTGTTGAACATCAAAAGAATTATTTAGGAAGGGACACAGCTCTGGGCCTTAGAACAACAATAATCCAATTATTTTAAACTACTACGATGGTATTAAAATATTTCTTAGTCTAAGAGAATTATTTTAAATCAGAAATGTAAATTCTCATTTGTTCAGAAAGGGACACAGCTCTGGGCCATAGAATAACAACAATCCAAGTGTATTTTAAACTAATATACCACTATTATAATATTTATCAGTCAAAAATCACTGAATGTTCATTTATAACTAAACCTATAATGGAATTTCTACATAACACTCGATGTCCATAAATTAAATATTTTACACACTGGGCCTGCCCCCATGATAGAGACATATCATTCCAATATCAGATTTTTGGCAAAAAACTTTTGGTAGTAGAATTCCACCGTAGAAAGATTTGTAAACCAACTTGTGAGCATTCGCTAATTTTGTTGGTGCAGATTGTGCTGCAAATGTCCAATGTGACATTGGGTTTTGAGAACCTTGAATTGTGGTTTGATATGCATTTGAGTATGTATGGTCTTCCAGGAACACACATGGAGCTTGAAAAGTTCATGACTTGGCTCGACCAAGGTTACTACTCAATGGGTTAGAGATCCGTAGGGATTAGAGAAAGATGGTATGAAACATCCGACATACACATGACAAAAAGCACTAAGATGGTAATTATAGCAGCTCTAGAGTAATCACTTGGCACAGCCAAGTTGGAGGCTCAGTGGCTTGAGGTATGAAGAAATCGAAGAAGGTTGGACCAGACGTTTGAGAGATTGCAGGGGGAGGAAGATCGACGAATAGCAAGAACAATAGCCAACGGAGGTGGAATGCGTAGGTTACAACATGAAAGATCACATGTGAAATAGTCGAGGGTTCATGCGTATTCAAGGGACATAGGAGATGGCCAAGGCGCAAAGTCAAGCTGCAAATAGCTAGCGTGAGTTGTGAGTGTTTAAAGACTTGTATGCATAGGGCAAGGATAGAACTCAGCGTGAAGTCGTTGTCAAGTTCTAGATAGTGGAACACAAGAAAACCCAAAACCCCAGATTTGGTGTTTAGGGTCTAACAACTAGTGTAGAATATAGTCAACTCGTGGATCAATCCAATCAACCAATAAAGCAATCAGCCGAGGCCGAGGAGGTGACCAACATAAAGTTCTGTTTGCATGACCAATCAAGTGAGCAATCGACTAGTGGCACAAGAGTCAACTGATGGTAAATTACCAATCAACCGATGTGGAGATGGAAAGCAAAAAAGCATTGCTCACCAATGATTAGATCAAGGAAAGCAATTGACTAAATAATTCAGATCAGTCGAGTGATTGCCGGGTAATCAACTTACAATGAGTAAGGCTTGGGTAGGTTTTGGGACAAGCAAAATAAGAATGGAAAAACCATATTAGAAGTCTTCCTCCTTGTAACTAAGCTTTGTTGTAATCTCTGTGGGTATGATCTTGTAAGAAATTTCTCCATCTCTGATAGTTAACCTAGAAAAAAGATAGTGACTTTCCAGGAGTGATCTACAGACAAATTATAAGTCATGGAGTAGGAGTCCAAGGGACTGTCAAACCACATAAAAGGCTAGTATTTGATCGATTTGTTTCTCTTGTAATTGTTGATGTTATTTATTTATACTTCCACAGCATAACAAGTGACAAACCAAATAAATTGTGATATATGATATATTCACCGCCTCACAAGTTTATGTTAGTTTACATTGAAAATCAGCTTGCAAACTAAAATTTGACTAAAAATTAAAGGTTCTAACCACTTTGAACCTTACAAAGAACACTAAGGACATTTTAGAGTTTTCTTTGCTAGAAAGAGCTAATTTTGAGTAAACTTTCTGACACAAGCTGAGCTTGTGAGCATTCTGTACCAATTTTATGTTTCGTTCTGATGGTGCAAACTCATTTGCAAATTAGTGTGTACTTAAGTCAAAGATTTTAATCATCATAATAAACACTAGAATGGAATTATAGAAAGAACAATGCATTCTGATGTCATTCCTTCATGTGTCCCAAATGCAACCAAGGAGTTGGTATACACTCATTGGTGATGGTAGCTAAATTAAGTTTCTGCAATTGTGCACACAGTACTGTTGGTAGTTGAGTAGTTCTATTCAGTACTTGCTTCAGACTTTAACTTGGATTTGTAATTAGTAGTTCCTGATGATTTTGTCGTGTAAGATTTCCAGCGTCATTGTTAGGCTATCAGCATTAAGGTGTTGCCAAAAAGCATGGGTAACATTCTAAATAATGGAACAAGGTCCCAAGGAAATCAACAAATAGTTTCTGTAAAATTTCTACAACCTAACTTCTAGTGACCAAGGCCAGGCGTTATTGAAACCATGTGATTCAAGTAAATGTGGTCCACACATCAATTTTCACAAAATAAAAAATAAGGCAAATATAATAATAAAAGAACTATGTAGTGGTACAAAAAAAAACAAATGCTGCAAAATAGCTGATATGCAAAATAAGCCATAAAATTATATGGATCAGAAAAAAAAAAACTGGTGTTAAATCATACATGATGATAGATGTAGCAAAGGCATTCTGGCATAAATCTTAAATTTGCAGCTTCACCCCAAATAAGAAGATAAAGGCCCATGTATAGAAGCTTCCGTTGTTGCACTTCCTGCTGTATAGTTGGCAACCTGAAATTTTAATCCCTCTTATTCTGATAGCTAAAAGGTCTTGAGTTGTGAGGTGAACTTCAAACTCCAAAAAAAGAGAGAGAACAGAGAACTGACATACAAACGAAAATTGCATATCTTGCATGCTTATTCTTACCACAAACTACTCTTCCGATTCAAGTACTTGCACCATTTCTTGTAGTTCTTAAACAATTTCTTCATGACTTCTGTCAATGCGCGTTCATCCAACTAAAGAGCAAGTATCACAAAAAATTAGTGCTGACCCAAAAAAGGTAAAACGCAAGCACATTTGTTAGCAACTTATTAGTAAAAAAGGTGTGCAAAGGGGGTGAGAGAACCTTGGGTTGCTGGTCGGGCTTTG
Organism: Boesenbergia rotunda; assembly: GCA_024364735.1. Taxonomy (NCBI): domain Eukaryota; kingdom Viridiplantae; phylum Streptophyta; class Magnoliopsida; order Zingiberales; family Zingiberaceae; genus Boesenbergia; species Boesenbergia rotunda. The sequence continues at coordinate 342,886 of JAGFNQ010001697.1, read as the reverse complement.
GAATTTGACGTATATGGACATTTGCAAGTAACAAAATCAGGTGTTCCCTTTGATTAGACACATTATCTTCCTGCATGAATATACAAACAGAGAGTAAACATAGAATACTACCAAGAGAGATGGCATATAGGGAAGAAAAATTAATCAAATACAATCTAAAATATACAGGGCAATTGAGAAGTAGTGCTTACCTGAAAGCCAAACATAACTTGCAGCCAATCCAGAAGATCTTCATTAGGCTTCTTCTTATGGTTCTTAGGCCATGGAAGACCCCTTATGTTTCGAAGGGCGTATACAGCAGCTTGAATCTGCAAAGTAGAAGATAGTGTCTTAGGTAGTAGTAATTAAAATACACCAGAGAATCATACTAGAAAGGAAGCAAAACCTCTGGATATTGCATGATAGCTTGGTTTGCACTGTCAGGATCAAGAGGAAGGATGTTATATGGACCAAGAGTCTTGGTCTTCTCCTTAACCTCATCGTGAACTCGCAATATCTGTGATAACAGGGCCACAAGAAAAATTCAAGAAATAAAATTTAAATAGAACTATGATGTATCGCAACATGAAACCCGTAAATCAGATGAAGAGAGGAATAAAGATGAACAAACAGGAAAGAAAATTCTGGGAAGATTTACCTCAGGTTCAACTTCAAGTGCTTGGCTCTGGTTAACAGCTTTTAAAACCTCAAATAAGACAGCAGCTGTCTGATAGGCTTTGGTAAGTTGGGCACTGAATAAATTAATAAGTTAAGAGGTGGATATCATAAAGTTCCACGAATTAGAAAATTATGCTTTATAAATAGCCTGCCCACCGATCAGCTTTTTCAGTATTTTGAAGTGCTTGAATATACTTCTTAAAGTAATCTCGGTAGAAGGTTTGCATCTCCCGTGTATCACTTCGTTTAACTTTCCCTTCCTGGTAGGATCATATTCCTAATCATTGGAGACACAAATATATAAAGTATTCCCATTATGTTAAAAGAACTAGATTGTACTAGACTAGCAACACCTCCCAGGCAGTGTTGGATGGTAAGAAAAACAAAAGCTACTATAATAGATATAGAAATATTGAAGTGGAAATGCAGGGTCTAAATAATAAAAATAACACAGGAAATTGAGATCGTAAAGGCACGTTCAAACACAATTGCTAGGCCTAGTTCAACTATATTTTTTATCTTGCAAAAGATCAAGCAACTTTGAAGCAAAAAAATAAATTTTACTAAATGATGATGTCCAAATATGGATGACAATCTTTTTTTCAATTACCATATTCTTTTTTGGTAAACAGTTGCATTAATGTTTTTGATTAGTTATATCTCAATGGGAAAAAAAATTTGTAAATTCCTCTTAGCATAAAAAGGTGTTAGTGCTAGATGCACAACATTTAACCAGAATTTTGATGTATGATTAAGATTAAAATTAGATTAACTGCGATATAATCAGTTGTCTCAAGTGTGCAAGTTACTTGACAAGTGATAAAGTCCTGATTAGGGGACCAACAGTGACTAAGTCCTAGTGGAGCTAGACAACTGAACTAAGTCTTAGTCCTCAATTAAATCTTGCTTGGAGACCAAATAGATAAATTTCTAATTGGAGGCTGGTGAATCAAGTCCAAGCACAACCAACTAGGAGTTGAAGGCTTGACAAACAAATTTCTAGCTGAGTGCTAATGAATCAAGTCCAAGCGAGACCAGTTGAGTACTGAAGGCTTGGCAGACAAAAGTCCTAACTTGGTGCTAGGTGAATCAAGTCCATGCGGGACCGATTGGGTGTTGAAGGCAGACAAAAATCCTAGCTAGCGGCTAGGTGAATCGAGTCTGGGAGCTGAAGGTTTGGCAAATAAGTCCAAGTAGAGCTAGGAGTTGCGGCTTGGGGCCTCAATCTAGATGAGTCAGCTGGAGGTTGAGCGTCTAGACTCAAAGTAAGTATGAGTAATTTTACAGTATGTATCCTACTCATTATGTATAACAACTGCCAGGAAGCAACATTCGATGGTTCCAAACGACTAGAGGGAATCCGAGGGCAACTGGTGGGTGATAACTCTTGACGAAAAAATTTCAAAAAGTCTAGGTGACAGTATTGAGTCTAGGTGACCAGAGGATACAGGCGACTTGAGCAGCATTGGGTCGAGACCAAATTTGACCCGTGTCCAAGCACCAGAAGGCATCGGCGCGTTATCTTACAGATAAAAGTTGCAGTCACATCAGCATCTACCTAGGCAACTAGAAAGGTTCCAGGCGACTGGAGGAGTGCTATATAAGGAGCTTCGAGGTAGACCTTGACAATCACTCATCTACACAAAATTCACTCTTGTTCTCGTGCTCCAAGTGCTCTCTCACCTTCTGTGTTGCGACATATTGTGACTTGCGCTTCAATTTTTATTGGCAACACCTTGAGTAACATTTTTATTTGTTTTAGTGTAGTCATACTTATTTTATTGTGCTTAACTTTTTAAATTCTTTTTCTATAAGATTTTCCCATCTCCAAAGGCTTTATGGAATGGGCAAATTAAAAATAAAAATTATATTTTATAACTACTACGTGTGTCTATACTTCTGTTTTCATTGATCAATTGTTTGCCTGCATAACTATTAGCTAAATCAATTGCATGCTTATATTGTTTTATCTAAGTCAAAGTAAATTTTATTTTCATTGTGCTACTTTGATTGATTCAATTGTTTTTATTTACTATTTGCTTAGTTTACAATTCGTAACGTTATTCATCCCCCCCCCAACGTCGAGTTCTATCCTACAAAAGGGTCATGCATGAAAAATTAAGGAGAACTCTGGCTATTAATATTTTTTTGGAATTAGTGAAAGGCTTTTTATCTTGCCACGTTATCCAAGATTTAAAATTTTGAGTCATATTAGAGTTTTAATCATTGATCGAAATGATATGATTTAGATACCATATCGTGTCATGTTAATATAGTTTCAATATTTATTTAATTAAATTATTAAATTAAAAAAAAAAATTCTTAACGATATAGCTAGCAATGAGAAAAAGCATTTTTCTATCCTTTACAAATTGAGGGGAATATTTTGTTTTCAAATTCTACAATATTGGAGTTTAAAGAGAGAGAGAGAGTTTTAAATGATAAGGATGTAGATTTATTTGAAATGAATGTATATTTTTATATAATTATGTTTTGAAATTTCTTCATGAGCAACTCATAAGATATTTGATATTAAATACCATGTTATTTCTGTTAGGATCAAAAAAAAAAATAGATATCTCCATAAGGATATGATATTGTCCACTTTGGGCCTAAACCCTCATGAATTTGCCCTTAGACTCTCCCCAAAAGGTCTCATTCCAATGGAGATATCTTTACCCTTATAAGCCTATGATATTTCCCATGTGTTTGCGATGTCGGACTATGCAACTTTGCAACCCCAACAATCCCCCCCTCAAACAAAGGATCACAGGCCCCCCAAGCAGAAAGTCTTTCCGTTTGATGTCTGATCCTCAACCCACCAGGACTTTCTGCCCCTCGGTCTACCCAACCTACTAGGACTTCACCGTCTAGCCACAACTAGGACTTCTCTACCTAATGTTTGGTCCTCTTGATTAAAATACGAGAGCCCACACTTGCTTGGGGTAGGAGGGTGGTAGGAGGGTGTCCTCCGCCAGCACCCTGTCCACTCGGTCACTCCGGAGCATTGATGGCAGGGTGTGTACAGGTTGTCACTGCTCTACCCGCGCGGACGTTCATTTATGATAGGTGGACGGTGTCCTGACTGGTGTTAGGGGGTGACACATGTCATTGCACCATGTGCATATTTTGCATTGTGCATTGCTTGCTGCATTTGATTGCTGCACTTAATTGACATGCATATACTGGAAACATGTTTACCTTGGATTATTCTATAGGGTTTTATTTCACCCCTCTGCAGAATAGATGGATTTTGGTATGTGCCTACATTCAGTATCTTCAGTGTATGCCTTTCCTATTATACATATGAGACTGTACCAGCGTGACTCTTATTGTTAGTATAACTTACTATGCATGTCTGTTAAGGTATCCGCTGAGTTCATTTGGACTCACACCGTTACCATGTTTTTAATTTCAGGTTGATATCTGCCAAGAGGGCCCGAGTTGCCAGTCCCATGCTCGTGATGACGCCCGATCTGATTTTTATATTTTACTTTCAGATTTTGATCATGTTATATTTCATTTCACTGCATTGGATTATCGTGGACTTGTAGTATGTGATTTTCTTTATGGGATTGTACTTTTGAGCCTTATGTTGGACTATGTGTGTGGTTTTGCTGCATTCCTACCCCCGGCAGCTCTGGTAAGTTCGTGCTTTGGATTTACGCTTATGTTGTCATATATTCGTTGTTTTGTTTGGATTTAAGGCCTGAGGCCAATTAAACTGCGTGGTTGTGTTGTATGTATGTGTAAATTGTCCGTCGGACAGAGGAGGTATTGTCCGATTTTCTATTGGAGCAGCGGCTCCTGGGTCTCGAGGCGTGACAAATAGCCCCAGTCAAGTCTATCCAAATACTGGCGTGGCCCTACACGGGCGCCCGAGAGCTTGGGGTGCCTGTCACATGGCTTAGAAGTTATCCCCTTTGCAACGTTCACGAACGGCTAGTTGTGGATAGAAATTGCCTCTCGGGCGCCTGTATGCACCGGGGCGCCAGGGAACAAGGGTGCCCAGGAACAGCGGCGCCCGAGTGCATAGGGGCACACTCATTCACGGGCGCCCGAGTGACTTTTGGTCAGCTTTTTGCTGACCAGTCTCCACCGAGTCTTCTTGGGTGATTTCGGACCTTCCAGAGTCGGGCTCACCCAAACCCTTTTCCGACCTTCTCCTCGAGTGTGCGTCCACTCGACTTCTCGTCCCTCGGACGTCGCGCACGTCCTTTTAGCTCCACCGACATACTCTTCCGCAGACCTCCGCGTCTCTCGGATGCACCGAGCCCGTCGGCTCTCTTCCCGTGTCATCCTTCTCAGCTGCTGCATCTTCCGCTCGACTTCCTACGCTCCTAAGCTCCTACACACTTCGACACAGGGATCAAACACAACAGAACCTAACTTGACTCGGTTGACCACATCAAAACTCACCTAGGGTGCTTACAATCTCCCCCTTTTTGATGTGCATCAACCCGCGTGAAGTTAGGATAAAAAATATATATATCATTTCAAGAATAAATATGTGACAATGTAAGCATAAAAAAAATTAAAATTAAGCATCCCCCTTAACTTAATCCTATTTCTCCCCCTTTGATCACATCAAAATATAAAAATGTTAAGGGTAAATTTAACAGATATACAAAATTCATAGAAATTTATTTGAACATTCAAAATCTTCGAAAATTTTTGAGTACATGTCAAACCTGATAGTTAGTTTCCAAAAAATCCAGTTATTAAAATTTTAGTCAAAAATTATTTTTAAAATATAAAGTTCAATTTTCAAAAATTAATTTACAATAATGTATTTTTGCTCAAATTTTTTATCCAAGTTAGAATTTTAACATACTTATCTATGTAAAAATAATCAAAATAAAATTAATTTTCTAACTTTATGAAAATAATTTTGAATTTTGAGTTGATAAATTTTAAAATAGATAATTTTAAAATTTGATTTCAATTTCAAATAAGTTTGAAAATTTTTAATAACACTTGAAAGATAATCCTGAAAAATCGGATTTGATGAAATTAATTTTTTTTTATATTTTCAAAATTTAAAAAATATATTTTCAAAGGAAAAATCATAACAATTCTGTTTAACTATTAAAAATTTCGAAAAACTATTTTATGGATAGCTAACTGCAGACTCTACCATCAAAAAAAATTGAACTAATTTTTCAACAACAGTTATATGTTCGAAAAAAAAAAATTAAAAAGATTGCAAATAAAGCATTAATTAAAACAATATTGGCAAACAAGTAATAAATAAAATTTAATAGTTTAGTTCAGATTTTGGGAACTAATATAAATTCTTTCCAACAAGATTAATAAGAAACTTAGGGAGAATATAAGTTTTAGAAATTTTTACAATTTGGCCCCTGTGAAACCATAAATACTAATTTAGTACTGCATAATATTTAACCTTTGAATTTTGAAAGCAATTTGAACATGCATGGTTGTTTTTCAATTTTTCAACTTGAGCTTTCAAATTTTCATTTTCTAATTCCAATTTGTCAAACATTTCAAGTGGGCATAAGGAAACTAGTTTTGTTTTCAGTTCTAACTTTTTATTTTCTAACTTGCATATTGATTTCATCATTGCCTTAATACCTAAATAGAGTTCATGAGGAGGTAGAAGGCATACCTCACTTACCATATCCTTTTTGAAGTCAGAAGCTCCCCATTCATCAAAGTTTCTTTCTGAAGTCTCTCCCCCTTCATCGAGGGTCATCTCGGATGAACTTTCACTGTCTTCTGGTAGGTACTCGGCCGTTAGTGCTAGTCCGTTAACCTCCTCAGTGTCGGACTCTTCTGAAGATGAGTCGATGTCTATTGAGGAGTCGGATTGTACTTCCTTCGTGCCTTCATGGAGTTTCAGTATTTTATGTTAGAGGGCTTTAGCAAAGTTGTATATTCCGATTCTTTTGATTTCCTCGGCCAGTAGTATACTCAAAAGATGGAACTCGGCCTTGCCGTTTGCCGTAAATTCGTTGCGTTACTTTTCGATCCAGAGGTGCTCTGCGAGTTCATTTCCATTCACATCTCTAGGTACTTCAAATCAAATTTCATTGTTAGTAAACGGGCGCCCGAGAGCTTGGGGGTGCCTGACACGCGACTTACAAATTATCCCCTTTGCAACATTCGCGAACGGATAGCTGTGGATAGAAATTGCTTCACGGGCGACTGTATGCACTGGGGCGCCCGGGAACAGGGGCGCCCAAGTGCATAGGAGCGCCCGAGTGACTTTTGGTCAGCTTTTTCTTGACCAGTCTCCAGCGAGTCTTCTTGGATGATTTCGGACCTTCCAGAGTCGGATTAACCCGAACCCTCCTCCGGCATTCTCCTCGAGCGTGCTTCTGCTCGGCTTCTCGTCCCTCGGACGTCGAGCGCGTCCTTCTCGCTCCACCAGCATACTTTTCCGCAGACCTCCGCGTCTCTTGGATGCACCGAGCCCGTTGACTCTCTTCCTGTGCCATCCTTCTCAACCATTGCATCTTCCGCTCGACTGCCTACGCTCCTGCACACTTAGACACATGGATCAAACATAACAGGACCTAACTTGACTCGGTTGACCACATCAAAACTCACTTGGGGTACTTACAGCGATGACCGCCCCACCACCACCTACCGTCATTTACACCACTGAACTCAAGTCAATCAAATTTAATGATTTTGGATTCAAGATTTTTTTAATGAAATTAAATTTTCTAGGTTCAATCATATTTCATTTAAATAAATTTTAAAAATAAAATAATATATACTTGTTAACTTAATAAAATAAATATTCATTTAATCAAAGCATTATGTCCTACATTGTAAAAGTCATAACACACAAAAAAAAATATCTTAGTTAATGTCAAATACTAAATTTTATCATATTTACTTTTTCCATTTAAAATAATTTTAAATTTTTTAAATATCTAATTAGTTAAATTGAACTAATATTTTATAATTTCAATGATAGCAGTAGTTATCACGCAATCTATAATAATTAGAATTAAATACGTTCAAACTCAATTTGAATTTATTTTAATCGACTTAAAATTTAATTAAAGTTATATATAGGATAAGTTAGTTTAAGGTTTAGGATTATTGGTATTTAATTAGGTTATGATATTATTAAAAAAAAGTTAGCAAATTACTTTTAAGGAAACCTAATCCCTAAATGTTTTTCTTTCTCTTTCTCTCATCCACCCTCCCCTGCGTGACCTACCTAGTGGGGCACGAGATGGCTCGACACGGAAAACTATGGAATTATCATTAACAAGATTCACTTGTTTCTCATTATGAAATATCTTTGATTCCATTATAAGTTCATGCAAAGCCTCAACCTAAAGAGAATTTGTGTTCATGTATACCAATCCTTGAAAAGTACTCTAATATGACATAAGTCACTCCTAATGGCCAAGTCTTATTCTATTGGTTCGGGCTATAAAATTTTTACTTATCCACAAAAGGTCAAAAATAAAGAGAATTTGACGGAAAAATACAGGAAATTTTTTTCAGGTAACTAAATATCTTCATAGTGAAGGATCATGCTTTATATGTTCCCAATTATACATGCAAAAGAATAAAAAATGAAACAGCATGACCTGGAAACTGCAACTTTGCTATCCCTAGGTACTTAGACGTGACAAAGTGCATAGGGAGCGGTTGTTCACTAATCACTATCACATCACACTGAACTCACCTTCAGGAAAAGTACAAAAGGTGATGATCCTGTCGCGAAGCGAGGTGGACGCCCCTACAGTTGGATGGGCCTCCGGGGAGCGCGAGGTCGCTGAGGTGGTCTACTGAGCTGGATCGCCTCTAGCCTGCAAGACAGAGACCGTTAGAACCCGCCGGGAAAAGTCCCCGGCCAGGCACTCCGACGGTCAAGTCAGTACTCGACGGTGGCAATGGAAAGCAATAGAACAGTATGGAATTGCACTATTGCGCGTGTACCTGAGAGATGCGGAGTGTGGAGGCTTATATAGCCGAGGAAGCTGACAGCTCCTGCCCCGCCTGCCACCTGTTGCCATATAGCGAGGACAAGGTGTTGCATGCCAGAGGTGGCAGGATAAAGTAGTGCATATTGGGTTAAGGAAAGGGGCACTGTCAACTTAATGGCTGGTGCCTTTTAGCGCCGCTCGGCCTGACACCAATGTAAGTGGTCGTGGTACGGGGGGACAGGATATGGCAGGAAGATCACTACCTCAGCGCGATATCCGTCGTTTGAGACCGGGATGGCTCCAGTCCTGCGCCGACCCCGTACATCTTCTGGTAGTCCGGTGTCAGGGAGTGGTTGTGTTGCTTACCATGACCGACTGAGGACCCATGAGGGTGTCGACTAGGGCACTGAACGATGAGGTCGGCTGAGGGCCTATGAGGGTGCCGACTGGGGCACTGAACGATGAGGCCGACTGAGGGCCTATAAGGGTGCTGACTGGGGCACTGAACGATGAGGCCGGCTGAGAGCCTATAAGAGTGCCGACTAGGGCACTGAACGATGAGGCCGGCTGAGGGTCTATAAGGGTGCCGACTGGGGCACTGAACGACGAGGTGTCGAGTAACGCCTCCTCTGGTTCGGGCTTACCCCAGGAGCGTGGGCCGCCACGCATCGGCTGGGAGCCAAACCTAGAGGAGTATCTGGGCATAAGAGTCTACGCCCGGGTCGGACCAATCCTGAGGGGCGTGGGCCGCCACGCGTCCTACCGGAGACCTTGACCCGTGTGACGCCTATCCAACTGGCCTTTCCAGCCCACTAACCACTTTCCTTCTGACTAGGCGCCAGGCTGCCGGGTCAGGCAACACGCAAGCTAGTCCGGGATCAGGTGATATTGGAAAGCATAGTGAATATGATCAGAAAATGTTGCAAGGGTGCTTGACATCATCGTGGAAATCCTTGTCAGTAGGCAGGATGGTGGTTTTCGCAGTCTGCTTATTCCTCAAAATGTTAGGGCACGAGATCCTAGCAGTGGTCTTACAAACCAAGGCCAAACACAATACATCTGACTGCAAAGCCAATGAGAACTTAGTATGAGCAATGGGAAGAGGTTATGGTGGTCTACCACACTATTAAAGCTAGGATGCTCCATGTCTGATAGTACCACATGAATAGGCATGGTGGTCCATTACATAAACCAATCAGTTATCCATTGATTTGAGCTTTTGAGATAAGTAGTTGATCAATCAACACTGCCACACTAAGGAAAGGATCAATGGTGGAGAAAACTCAAAGGGCGGAATCAAAGAAGTGTCAATTTTGGGAAGGGATTTCTCAAGGAAAAGCTCAGTGAATGACGTGGCACTTTGCATGCAGCGATCCCCGACGGGTTCACGGTGCCCCCCAGGGTATAGTTTGATTCGGGACAGCGGTCAGAGGCCACCGATGGTATCCGAGCAATAATCGAACGTGTGCATGCAAAGTGTCACGTCATTCACTGAGTGTTTTATTGAATTTTTTCACTGAGTGTATCATAGCTCATTGAGATAAATGGTTTAGGAATTTTATAACTTAACAGCCTGATATCAGGTTGAAAGCAATAGACAACTGAAAGAATAGCATCCGCATATGGGATTCCAATGTAAAAATACTAGCTAGAACAGTGTCCCATGTGAGGTAATTCTAAATATTCCTAAAAAACAAAATCGAACAAAATGTGAATACATATCTAATGTTGAATTTACATAATCTTTCATATGTAGTCTGAAATGTAATAGCATAAACAAAATTCTCAGTAGAGAACAAATTGTAAGGCATAAAAAGCCAGACAATTTCAGGTGGATTCTGGCAGAGTAAAAGACATACCCTTTCTAACCTCTGAAGAAGTGCGGTCTTAAATTGACGAACACCGCGACCACTCGAAGTAGGATCCAAACGATGAGCTTTCTCAAAAGCATAGAAACGACCTAATCCATTAAAAAACATCATACATTCAAACAAATACAATAGAGTGTGATAACAGGATCAAATATAGATGTAGAAAGCTTGAATAATTCTTGCAAAAAGCTATAAATCAAGAAGGAAATTAATTTCTACAAATTTGACCAGTCTATCACAGATCCAAGATAAAGAAAAAGAACCAAGAAATGGATCTCCACTGCAATTTTTAAATTTTACTAGCTCACTTAGAATAACTGCCTATAGTTTCAAGATGGGCAGAAAGATACAAGATTAAAATCTTCTGTATTGTAAAGAAAAGCGCACAGAGATCATAAATAAGGAGCAACCAGTTTATAACTGTATTTCAAATGCCTGAGAAAAGCTACCTGATGCAGAGAAAAAATTTGTATCCTAATTCTTGATTGTCATAGATTATAAGAAATTTGGCCTAATATCTAAGGAGCAAGATAATCAACACTTCTATACCAATTGTTGTGGAGTTGTGTGATAAATTTCAGTGACATGGGTCACTATTGAATATTGAATTTTAACACACAAGTCTTCAACTTAATAGTGAGGAGAGTAGTTCAAGAAATCTGATCAGCAAGGCTCATACTTGAAATCAGGTCAACCAAAAGTCACAATCTTATGCAGTTCATTTGGTTTGTTTGTGCTAACCTAGCTAGACAAACTATAAATAACAAGCAATAAAATTGGGACAACATAGAAAATTAGCATGGCCCGTGAGCAAGGATGGCGTGCATAAATCGAGAAATTGCCCAAACTTGTTAAATGAGCATCACTCATTGCAGCAAAAACTTGGCCTCTCCTTCTCAAGACCTATCCTTAACTCCGACTTATTGTTGCTTCAACAACAACTCAGGCAAGTGCCAACAGACATGAGTAGCCAATGATGCTTGAGGTGGAATCCAAAAAGGGACCGTTTTCCTCTTCCAGTGCCTATGATCAGCTTTCATTCTCAAGAGTGACTTTTGAAATTTCAGATGCCATATGGAATTCATTTGCTCCAGGTAAATTGAAATTTGCTTCTTGGATGATTTTTGTTGGGAAGAATTAACAAGGAAATTTGGTGAAGGGGCATCTGTTAGTAGGAGCCCTAGAGCCAATTATGTGATGATTGACTAGGGACTTTTTATATCATATTCTATCATTATTAAAGGCATGTTTGGTTATTATACTTACTATATTTTTGTGTCAAATAACTAAGTATAATAATGTCCTTGTGTAGTAGGTTCTTATCTACATTATATCGATTGGTTGAATCGATAGTGAGATAATGTAGAGAACACTACACTACATTATTCCTAGTCAAGCATTAATATTCAGGGATAATATTAATGCATGGAGACTAGCATGTAGGTCAATTGATGACTTGAGCTCACAAGTCATGGATATGTGATATCAAGTTGACACATGAGTATACATTAGAGAATGTGTACTAAATTAACCCGCTATGAGAAAGTTTCATAGATTGTCATATGAGTGTCATAAACTTACTCATGTGACTATTAGTATGAATAGTCCTTAGACTTGAAGTCACTGCGGTTCCCTACATGAGAAGTTATATACTTTGGTATCGTCAAACGTCACCCATAACAGGGTGGACTATAAAGGCGATCACTGGGTATGTAATGAATTATGCGGAGGGATGTGAGTGATGTAGATGGGATCTATCCCTCCCATGTGACGGGAGTGATATCTGTGGGCCCCTTGATCGAGTAGGACTACTAAAACGCATGGTCATGCTCAAATGAGTCAATATGAGATATTGAGCTCATTTGTTTGAGTGAGTCTACTCAGGGATCAAGAAACACAAAGATTGATCGAGGATGACACAGTCTATGCCTCATTGGTCAATCTAGATATCAAGGATAGAAAGACAAGGTCATACATTATCATAGTCACGGAGGTTTAGTCGGATCTCAACTTTTCTTGTTACTTGGGTAGCAATGATGCATTGCTAAATGCCGCTCATTGCTTATGTGTCTAAAGTGTTTAGGCGCACTGCCAACGTCGCGAGAACCTATTGGGTCACACACTAAGGACATGATGCTTCGGGAAGTCTGATCGGGAGCCCAAGTTGGGAACTCGGGAGATCCAATCGGGAGATCTGATCGGGAGCCCGAGTTGGGAACTCGGGAGATACGATCGGGAGATCTGATCAGGAGCCCGAGTTGGGAACTCGAGAGATCCGATCGGGAGCTTGAGTTGGGAACTCGGCAGACTGGGTCGAGAGCCCGAGTTGGGAACTCGGCAGACTGGGTCGAGAGCTCAGCAGATTGGGTCGGGAGCTCGGCGCTCGACAGACTGGGACGGGAGCTCGACAGACTGGGTCGGGAGCTCGACGCTCAGCAGACCGAGTTGGGAGCTCAGCGACTTGCTCGGCAGACTTGGTCGGGAGACCTGGTCAGGAGCCCAAGAGGCCCGATCGGAATTGCAGGGGAGATTCATTAAAGTGTTTAATAAAGGAAAGAGAAAAGTCTATCTTCATTGGATGAAGAGAAGGTGAAGAGTCACATGAAAAGATGTGCTCTTTATTGGCTTTAATGAAGGGAAGTCAAAGAGATAAAAGACTCTTCATATTCATGGGATGAGTATAAAAGAGAGTCTAGTCATTTTAAATGACAAGTGAGTGTTTCTCTTCTTCCCTTCCTCTCTTCTTCCTCTTCTCCCTCTTGGCCGAAACCCCTTTGGGGTTCTTGGTGGTCTTGTGAACTACCTCAAGTTGCTAGCACGACTAAGGTAGTTCTTCCCGAAGTTGAGAGATCGTGTCCGTGTGGATACGAATAGAGGCACGGACACTTGAACGTGCAAGAGATCCAACGCATCTTGGATGAGCGGGATAAGCGAAGGGCACGCTCCAAAGGTATACACTTTAAATAGATCTATTAGATAGATGAACTTTGTACGAGTTTTCTTTCGCATGGATCGCTCGAGGGATCTTGTTTCTACTGCGTTTTTGTGTTTTGGTGCCGAGAGATCCCAACAGCATCATTGCTTGATACAGTTTGAGCCATGCGAAGCTGGAAATGCAGACCATGAAGAATCTATGCAACACCTATTAGCAATCATGGAGGGAGGATTTTGTGATGGAAAATTGATTTCCATAACCAATTAATTGAATAGGGATTGAACGGCTATTTCGTGACTAGACCATAAATCAATTTCTCAAGTGAATGAGAAATTAATATCTAATGAAGGATCATACGAAAGTTTTGGCTCACACATGAGCTGGGTTCGTGGATGGGATTACATGAACACTAATTCAAGTATGCATGAATGTTAATTCATGTGAAACCATTGAGGGTTATAGCTGTAAAATTAATCAATTGATTATCAATTAATTAATGGATTGATTAATTGATTGAACAAAAGATTAATCTGTGGTTGTAAAATTAATTAATTGATTAATTAATATTTACGATAGATTGATCACGACTATAATATTAATTTAACAAATTAACGTATATTAATTAATTGAATTGATAATGTTTTAAATGAAAAGACACACCTCAAGTCTTTTCACTTTTGGAAGAAACTCTTCACCCTTTGGGAGTAACCCTTCATCCCTATAGAAGGAACTCCACCCCTTTGATTCAAATCACTCAAAACTCAAGTTGTGAAATCTCCTCTTGAGCTCTCTCCTCTCTTAAGAGTTCTAAGGCTTTGAAAGTTCGACAAAACTCAAAATTTGGAGTGCTCCTATTTCAAAACATAGGTCGTTATATCTTGGGAGGCGATTGTCGATAAACCATAAGCACCTGGGTGGAGCAATATTGTCTTAAGGAAAGAAGGTCTAGCCTTCACCTCAACCTTGATACCCTTATGCATAGGGATAAGCTTACCCGAAGGGGTGTGTCAATATCCGAAGGGATATCTCGACGACAAAATTAAATCAATAATGATGATACCAAGAAGGGTACGCCTAAGGAGTATCTTGATAACCGAAAGGGTTTATTGAGAGTATAAATGGGACTAGGTCCACGTCGCCATACCGAGCTCCACCGGATCGAGCAGTCGATCCATCATTGAGCTGACTGATTGGACCCAACTGTTGGATCAACATCGCCATGACATCCATATAAATTCCAACATTTTGAAGATTAAGCTAGGATTACAGGGAGATAATCCTTCAAAACTGGTGGCCAAATTAGGACCATGATACATTAAGGAAATGGACATTAATTAGAAATGCATCCATCTAAAGGTGGTTCTAGGTCATTTGGCAAGCCAGAAACTGGGAAACCTTTATGGGTGATTCTGAGAAAGGTCATAATTGATTGGTTGATTGTATCATTAACCATTTCTTCTTTTTTTGTTTAAATTCAACCAGCTTCATAAATGGAATATTATGATGCATTCAAAGGGGTCACCAGAGGTTAGAAGAGTTCTACGTTCACTAATTCAGGGTCAAATCTTCCTCTTTTGTTGGACAGGAAGGTTCTTATCTTGGGCCTATATGGTGCATGTTATGGTGCTTCAAAGGAGGCCTAATGGGGAACAATGTTTGACTAATCTGTTGGATATTATATTCTTGTGGTCTCACCGTTTTTTGACCTTTTACTTGGCTACTAAATACTTTTAAGTTTTTTTTCATTCTTACAAGTGTATAATACATATCAAGTCTTAATTAAATTCAAGTATAAACATATCACAATAATTAGCAAAACAATATAAGTTAGTTCATCAAATCTTAATTAAATTCTTATCATGAATTGGCCAGTGTATAGGGTTGTACTGAAGATTATATTTTAATAGAAGTTGAATTATTGTGTTAGGGCTGATTTTGGTTCATTGAGATTCAATTTGAGGCTTTCTTGGCCCTTTGAAATTGTGATTAGCTGAGTTTGGGTTGTGCCTTGGGCTCAAATAAGGCTTGAATTGAATTAAACTTGGTGTTCTATGATTGAACCAATAGCACATCGATTTGGTTCAGTGGAGAAGTTGATCCGGTGGTTAAGTCAGGTCTTAGATGGTGTACCTATTAAATCCCTCAAGTTTCCGTTGCTTTCCTCAATACAAGTCACCCTCACTCCCCATCTTGATCTCCTCCTCCTCGCTATGATCAATCTCAATCATAGCCCCTATTCCAATCACGAGCTTCTTAGTCTATGATGATATCATCAATTAGTCTTCCTGTCTCCTCTTGTCACGAGTCCATCTCTTCTCTTCATGAGGCTAATAGTCGGCAAGGGGAGAGCCCTCCTCTCACACAAATATAGGCAATAGATTGATCCCCTGTTGATCTTGGGCAATGAGATCATGCCTGATGTGTTACTCCACCAATCAAGCCTCTTTCTCAAAATATTTTGCATCAAAGAGACTTTGATGATGTCAAGCTCAAAGCGGTAGCAAGGTTTCTTCTCTCCTTGAGCAAGTAGACTTACATTCTAGGTAATGGTTCTAATTGTGGACACATGATCTGTTTCCCTATAGTTTATTTTATGCTTGATCTTGAGTAAGGCTTTTGTTTCATATTGTTATTTATGATAGGATACAAGATAGTGTTCTTTTCATAGGACTTTGATTTTGACTAGGAAGGCTTGGCAATCAATTGATTGTTGTGATTCAGGAACGAGGCAAGTTCTTTATGTTGTGACTCAAGTTCGGATTTTGTAGCATTTCAGTTAAAAATTATCTTTGGTCTATACCTTACAGTCCTAGCATTTGATGGAGTTTAGGTGTGCTGTTAGAGGCTAATTGGTTGTGAGACATTTCAAAAAGTGGGTAATTCTTGTTTAGTTTCTCTCAATGTTTTGAGAGTCAGACTTCAGATTAGTACGGTAATATTATCAGGTGAATGTTTTGACTAGTTAAACGTTGATCAGTCACTTAATGGTGGGTAATTTACAGTGTTCAGTGTATAAAAATAGTTTACATGAGTAAATTGAATAATTAAACTAATATAAATAGAAATTACATTTTATGGGTATAGAATATTTTAATTAATGATTAGTCATTCAAATTATACAATTTAATTATCATTAAATATATTCGCACATTTAAATATACATATATATATAGTAATAAATAAGGGAAAAAATGACATATACATATATAGTTAACAGAAAGAAAAATTAAAAATCAAAATAAAATTAAACATTTAAAAAAAGGAAAAAGTCAAAAACAAATCAGAATAGAATTAAGATTTTAAAAATTGAATAAAGTTAATATATTCGAAGTTAATGAAAAAAAAACTCAAAAAGAAATAAATAATAGAAAGAGAAAGAAAATTGGCTTAAGTTGGATTTAAACTATAGTAAGCCATGTTAAGAAATGCAATCTTCCCACTAGGATAAACCCAGTTGGTCACATAGGATTCCAGTTTTATACCCGGTTTATCCAGTCATTATTAGTTTCTATTCCAACTAGTTTTTAAGATAAATCAGCCTGATTTATTGTAGGTTACCAGCCAGTCAAGTCCAGTTTCCAAAACACTAGTTTCTCTAGTAACATCACTTGTGCATGATTAGCAATTAATCATTAAATTTCAAGATCATGATACGCTATCCTGTTTTGCAAAGAGGTTAAAAGTGACACTTAAAAGGGTGAATTAGGGGAAAACAAAATAAAATAGGGAAATAATTGATAATCTTCTTCTTTACCACATCTGCTTATATAGGGCTATCTATATCGAGTAAAATTGAGAAGGGTTTATTTCGAAGATAATTCACATCACTCTTACCTATTGACACTTGTCCTTTTATCTCTTTAATTTACACTTGTTGGCACTCTCTGGATACTTATTTTCTTGTGAAATGAACTTCGCATTAATGGATTGCTTAATTCATATAATCAACGTAATGGGAACTGGGATTAGTCCCTAATGTGGAAATGTATTATGGAGAATGACCATAGGAGCATAACACATTTTAAACTTAAACAGAAAGAGTAAAAGTGTACCAAATTGTGATTGATACACGAGATTTATAAAGAGTAAGTTAACTGGAAATAACAAAAACTAATGTCAAGATGTATTCTAATTAAGGATTCTGCCCTTGCGGTTTTAATGGAGGCTTTGTGCGCTAGTGAGTCACTTCGGGTTTCAACGCATTTTAATATTTTATCGGAGCATCAGCAACTCGTGTTTACTGTTTAGGGTGGGGCTTCAACCAATTAGCACATTAACCGGAATCTTGGACCCATTCATCTGATTTTACTTTCAGGCATCTACCCATGCTTTTGGGGATGCTATTAAAATCAATCAATGGACGCCTCTCGATTTTCAACATAAGAGATAAATTGAAACCAAAGCTTGTCAAATTGGTAATCATTTAAAGCTTCCTAAGTGGTGACAACCTAAAGTTTGATAATAGGTAATGACTAAAAGCTTGCCAAGTAGTGATATTTTAAAGACAGTAATTAGTAATATATAAAAGCTTGATAAACAATCACGTCATAATTTTTTTAATAATTTAAAGTTTGTTAAATTGTTACTTTTGGCCTCAAATTGCAGATTGACTATCTAAATGATTTCTTTGTTGGTTGTGATCTCTCATTGTGATATGCTATTGGTTATGATCTCTCAATTAAGATATGTTGTTTAATTTGTTTGCTCTAACATTAATCGAAATTTAGCATGCCAAATGAATTGTGATTTGATGGACTGAACTAGTGCAGAGCATGGCAATACACAAACACAAAAATTGTGCATGCATTTTTAGCAATTAGAATAGTAAAAAACAAATCAAACACGTGTCCAACCCCAAAATGAACTCGAAAAATATACAGAGTGGATTTCTAGAATTCCATTTCTTCAACAAACTAATTAAAGGCACGATGACTAATTAATCAAAAGCTGAAATTAAGAAAGATTTCTCACGCACCTTCAACAGTACAGGAATTATATAAAACCAAGAACCAGCGCATGGCAGATAAGAAGCGCACAAAAGATAATTATGTTCATGAACTGTTAGCAACTAGAAAAATAGGAATAAAGTAGAATTGTAGGGAAAAAATAATCAAACATGTACAACCCCGAAATGAACCGAAGAGATAAGCATCAGTGATTCATGCGACTCTTACAAACGCGAATCAGAAGCAGGAAATAGAGGCCTTAATTCACAGCAGAAAAAAGCCAAAATTAGGAAAAATATCTCACAAGCACATTCAGCGGCAGGGAATTATACAAAACCAAGAATTACAGCATGTAAAACCCAAGAATCAAATACATGGCAGACAAGCAACGCGCAGAAAAAAAAAACTCACAAAGATAAGCGACGCGTTCGCTCTGGCTCTCGACCTCGTTGGCGACTCGAAGGATGGGCGCGATCTCGACGAGCGACGAAGGCACGATCTCACTGTCGAAGATCGACTCCCCGAGGTTCCCCGCCGTTTGTGTACGCAGAATCCGCCGGGCCGGCGGCTGATCCGGCTCCCGTCTAGACGAAGCCATTTCCCTCCAACAGACTCCTAGACAGTGACAACTGCCTACGATGAGGCGCCGACTGTGGAGATCGTGCAGGTCATCGACAAGGGAGAAAGATTTACCTGAGCTATGGATCTACGCGCACCGCATGACAGGGATCGCAGAGCTTGAGAGAGAGCGCTGCGAAAGAAACCCTAAAAAAAGCAGCGAGAGGCGGGGGAGAGCAACGAGTAAAAGCTGCTGCTTCACGCAACGCTGGGGAGGGCGGCGGGTTGGGGGGAGAGAGAAAGAGAGAAGATGCAGTGACGGTGCAGTGGGCCGGAAGTGAAGACAAAATAAAATGGGCGCTCGTGTTAAAAGTAACGGGTCCCTCGTCAAGGTTTGGGCAGAATCTTGAAGTTAATTACCAGTCAACCATTAACCGTTGGATTGTCGCCGTTCCGTGTAAGTGCCGACCCAGGCTTGTTCGAATTTTGAAAGGTGAGGATGCAATGGTCATTCTCTTCTTTTACATTGGGCTCCCAAAATTATTGGGGTTTTTGAATGGCATATTTTTTATTTTCATTTTAGATAAAAAATATAATTTTTTAAAAAATATATTTGAAAGATGAGGACGTAACAGTCATTGTCTTCCTTTTACTTTGAGCTTGCAAAATTAAGGAGAGATTTGATAGTCATGTTTTTCATTTTCATTATCATTTTTTATAAAAAATATGATTTTTTAAAAAACGTATTTGATTTGTATTTTTCAATCTTATTTTTCAAAAAAAATATAATATTTTTTGAATTATTAAAAAATAAAAAAAATATATTTTTTAAAAATAAGAAAATATAATTTTTTTAAAAAACAAAAATAAAAAATAGAGTAAACTAAACGTTATCTTAATTTATTCAATGAATTTTTTATCTGTTTATAAAACTACAGTAATAAATATAAATATTATATGAATCTAAAAATATTCTTATGTTTTGTATGGATGATATTATCGATATTTAACCTAAATAATTATTTTTTTATAAATATTTTTTGTCATGAGATTATCTCTTTATTATATTATTATTTTATATTTAAATAAATTCTTTTTTATTTTACTTTTATTGAATAAATCTTATTTAATAATTTTTTTCCTTCGTTAATATACATACTTTATCAGTTTTACCACTTTTAACTACCCAACGAAAGTATTTATTAATTGTCCAACTATACTTTTGTATCATTTTAAATACGTTCAAAGAATTTTTTTTTTCTCGATGAATAAATTATATTACCCAACTACTATTTAAGGTTTATATACACCTTAAATCCAAAAGTCTAACCCATTTAATGGTATTTTTATTTTTTAATTTAAAGAAATTTATGATGATAAACCGTATGTCGATGATTTAAAATTTTTAATTATAAATAATTCATCATCCCTCATTCTAACTCATTCTAACGATTGCGTATCTAATATTGTTAAATTTAAATTTTATTTTTATTTCATTAAAAATATTTTTTACTTTTAATAGAAGAAAAAGGTATTTTAGTTACCAAACATATACTAAATTGGTGATTCTTATACCAAATTTTAAAAGACTTTTTTAGTCCCAAAGTTAACACTTTATTTTTATTTTAGTCTAGGGTTTACCTTCCCAATTGGGTTATAGTGTTCAGACTAAAACAATTAAAAACTAAAAACCCTTAGGGTTCACCTTCCAAATTATATTATAGTGTTTAAGCTAAAAAAATTTAAAATTCGAAAGCTCCTAGGGTTCACCATCCCAATTGGGTTATAATATTCAATCTCAATTTTTTAAAAAACAAGAGACTTGAGACGTCTCCCATTACATGGAACTATAAAAGTTTTTTCAAAAGTTTAAGACTATAAAAGATAAACGCTTAACTTTAAGACTATAAAAGTCTTTTCAAAAGTTTAGTATCAGAATCACTAATTTAATATCAAATTTGAACTTGAAAAGTGTGCTCCCTTTTAATAGCATTCAAGTTGATTCTAATTTAATATCAAGTTTGAACCTGAAGAGTGTGCTCCCTTTTAATAGCATTCAAGTTTAATATTTATTCATTCGCGTATCTTATCTATTAAAATCATATTATCTGTGAAATAAAATGCACCATAATAGTGTTTCTTGTGTCTTATGAATCTCACCATAATTAATGAAAAAACAAAGACTTAGAAGTAAGCGAGACTTATTTAAAAATACCCGATCACAAATAATTTGTTATGTCTGCTCCCCAGGTAAGAAAACCTTAGGGGGCGTTTGGTTCAAATTTATTAATCGGAATGGTAATGGTATTCATTGAGGGGTCAATGGTAATGGGAATCGTGATTGCATTGATGGTGTTTGGTTCAAATCCTGAAATGAAAATTAACATCATTGATGATGTTTGGCTCAGTTCAACTTTAGTAATGGGAATCAAATAAATTTCCAATTTTACCCTTTTATTAATGCATTAAAAAAATAAAAAAAATTCTCTACTTTTTAAATAACAAAATTTAAAAATTTAGTCAATTTTAGTCAATTCATTACTTCCCTGCTAAGAAAAAATTGCAAAACTATGCAAAACACTTGTGTCGGCACTAAGCAGGAGCCTGGACCATGCTCCTGAGTTCTGACCGCATTGTTTCCACACGGTGATTGTCATTATCTTATATTGTTTGGTAGTTTGGGTGACTAAGGCTGATATACATCTGTTGGCGTTATGCATGTTATTGTTTAAATGAGACACCCTACCAAGCAGTATCCCTATTACAAAAGCAATGGCACAAAAGAGAACATCCCATTCGTGAGTTCAGCTGTGAGCTGGGACAGCTAAAGCAATGACATCTACAGCATGTTTCAGTGTATTTTTTGCCTGTTTGCTTAACTTTTGGGTGACCTGCTCTTTACTGTGGAAGAGAAATAACTCCTTTGTCCAACTTTTCTTCACGTTATGGTTAAACTTTCATGGGTGAGGCAGTGTTATACAATTGATGCTGCAGGTCTGGGATGTACTCAGCAATGAAGAGGTTGTTGAAATAATCTCATCATCTCCAATTCGGTCATCTGCTGGAAAGGTCCTTGTTGAAGCTACCGCTCGAGAATGGAAGCTCAAATACCCAACTTCAAAAATGGACGACTGTGCAGTGGTTTGCCTGTATTTGGACGGCAAGAAGGACATTCTTGTGCCGGAGTCTCTTGATAACAGCTCGACATCGTTTGGTTGTCCTGGCAACTCAGTAAAGATTGACAAAACAGTAAATTGCCAACTCAGTAAAGATTGACAAAACATAAATTGCCAAAATTCGTAAGACAATTCCAAGAATAGAGAACAATATCATATGTTAGTTGAAATGATAATTCCAAAAATAGTATCCCATAATAATGTAATTCTACCCAAAAAGAAAAACAGTAGCTTCGATAGTTGAAGATGACAATTCCAAAATCAGGATCTTAATAGACTATCGTTAGATAAAAGTGAGCACATATTCCCTCACTTCAGCGGAATCTAAATTGAATAACAAGTCCACATTCAAAGGATCTTGACATATTGCTTTAGAAGCCTTGTACTTATCTGAACCACTAAACCCATGTTTTTCTAGCAGTTCAAGAACTTGTGTCATTCTTGATGTTGTACCTTGCATCCAAGTTGACATTGTGCCAAGGTGAGCATCAAGACTCTTCATAAAACCCCGGATTTCATCATTAAATTCCTTATGCTCAGTTTCAGCATTCTTCACATGTGCAAACTTGGTCTTCTTTGAAGTTTTATGATCTTGATGAGGGATTTTTTTTTTGGAAGCACGTGAATTGGAAGAATTAGATGGCAGTGACTCCATGCTAGATAAAAATTCAATTTCAGTGTTGGAATCACTCTCGTCTATCACAGGCAAAGTAACATCAACATTTTCTAAATTCTGCTCAGCAGCAAGTGGATCTTCAGCCACATCCCCCGTTGCTCGATCCTTGCCATACACAATATCCAAATCCGTAAAATAAGGGAATGAGATATTATACAAGCGCTTAGCATCTTTGTGGGTCTGTAAAAAAAAATAGCGTGGTATTCCATTATACAACAAGAGAAAAATATAATAACAAATCATAATCTATAAAACATGTATTCATTCTACTCATTATCGAAGTAATCAAAATATACATCTACCAGACAATAAAACACTTGAATTGACATACCTTAATCCATTCAGTATACCATGTAAATTCACATGCAATTTTTTTTTCAACATCATTCCAAAAACAACCACTCTGCTTGCACATTTCATTAATAGCATGGTACCTTCCCTTCAAAAACTTGATCCTAGAGTCAATGTGCTTCACTTCGATTGACAACTGGGGTAACTTTTGCACCATCAACCTTTTTATCTCATTCATATAATTATTCTTAAAACCACTATCTACTTTCCAAAGAGGGTCAGTGGCTATATCTTGTAAACATTTAACTAAGACCCAGCTTTCCTCCTCAGTCCAAAATCGCTTATTCTTGCCTCTTCCATATTCCACATCATTTGTCTCTTGGTTATGATCATCCATTGTACTGTTATTCATCACTCTGTGATTCAAAAAATATAAATTCTGAAAGCATAATAATGTAATTATACACATAATATAACAACTCAAAAATATAAATATGAAATAATATTGAAAAAAGTTAGGCAATACATAAGACAGCTAGCAGAGTCATACAAAATCCTACATTACATAAAAATTGTTCTAATTGAAAAAAGGTAGGCAATACATAAGGTAGCTAGCAGAGTCATACAAAATCCTACATTACATAAAAATTGTTCTAATCAAAATACAACAAAAGGACAAACATATGCAGTAGTCATTCCATCTCAAAAACTCCATTTCTCCAATTATTAAACATTTCATTTGCCATATTATTCCTGAACGCATTCCACTGATCAGTTGGGGCAATTGTTCGTATGTATTCCACTTCATCATCATCATCACTTTCCTCATCTTCGCTCTCTTCATCAGCCTCTATAGCTTCCTGAGGATCTTTACTCATAAATTTACGAATTAGATTATGAAGTAGACAACAGGAAATAATAACACGCACTTGGGTTTGTATTGGGAAAAAAGAAGGGGATGCTAGAATTTTCCAACGCCCCTTCAATAAACCAAAACACCTCTCGATTACATTTCTTGCTCTAGAGTGCTTCATATTAAAATATTCTTCTGGAGTCTCAGGTCGATGACCATCAAACTCATTAAGATGATACCTATGCCCACGATAAGGTGCAAGAAATCCAGAAGAATTGCAATAACCAGCATCCACCAAGTAGTAACAACCTTCGACAATAAAACAAAAAAAGTAAGACTACAATAAACAACTTATTTGCGAAATTTAAAATTAGGGTTCGTTGGTTAATTCATATTTTTTTTATATACCTTGAGGAACTTTAAGCCCAGTAGGTCTACTAATGGCATCACGAAGAACACGACCATCATGAGCAGAACCTTCCCATCCAGGTAACACATATATAAATTGCATATTTGGGGAACATACTCCCAACACATTTGTCGCTATACCTCCCTTCCTTGTGCGATAGCGTTGTTTTTCTTCTTTAGGAGGTGTCACCGGAATGAAAGTACCGTCTAATGCGCCTAAGCAACCCTTTAATATTCAAATGAATTAATAAGAAATACTACTAAAACATAATGACCCTAACATGTTATTAAATATTTGTCATATGTTATTACCTTAAATGGTTTCCATTTGTCGTCTCCACAGTCTTCTGGTATAGGTTCTGGTGTTTTAAGTAATATGCGATGAAGCTTTAAAATTGCATGAAGGCAAAGATTAAAGTGACGACTCACAGTCTCTTGACTTCGACGAAAAAGAAGACTAATTGTTCTGTTTTTCTTATGATGTGCCAAAACATAGATAAAAAAAGCCACAATTTCATCAACAGATGCATTTCTTGTGTCTTTTAATCCCCCAATGTCTCTTACCATATCACATAATATTGCAAAGGTTCTCCTATCCATACGGAGTTCACTAATACAAAATGCATCATTCTCTTTTGTAAGGCTAAATATCCATTGCATTCGCTTAATTCGTTTTTCTTCCTTATTTTTTATCCTGCAAATTTTAGTGCGTCGATATATCCGATACGAATGTTGATAGAATATGAGAACCAAGACAGCCATAATCACAACATGTGTAACCCACAAGGTGCATATTAAATTCCGACTTCTACTATTAAATGGAGATCGTGCCATATTTTTCTACAACAAAAAAGCAAAAAATAATAATCATACGGGGGAAAACAAAAGCACATAGAATACGGGGGGAAAACAAAAAAGCAAAAAATAATCATACGGGGGCAAAAAATAATAATCATATTTTTAAGTTTGCATTCATCTAATAGAATTTATCTAAGGGGGGAAAACAAAAGCACATAGAATTTATCTAAAGGGGGAAAAAATGTATGTCTCTTGAACCTTTACTGATAATGTATGTCTCTAAACGTGTTGCAAAAAACAAAACAGTATGCCTCTTGAACCTTTACTGATAATAATTCGAAGGGATACAAGAAAGCACATAGAATTTATCTAAAGGGGGAAAAAATGAAAACACAAAACACAGCCATAATCTGCCTAAAGAAAACACAGAATCTTTTAGGCGAAAAAATGAAAAAAAAAACACGGAATCTGCAAGGGCTATAAAGAAAGCTTGGATTGCATAGACAATTCGAAGGGGCTGATTTTTTTTTTTTAAAGAGGACTTACTGGGAGAGTTTTGGCCGCCGGAGAAGGGTGTGGCTGACGGAGGTGCGGTGGCTGCGATCGACGAAGGTGATGGAGAGAAGAGAGAGTTGCGATTGTGATCGACGGAAGAGGCTTGTAAGCTCCGCCGGATGAAGGATGTAGTAGAGAGCTTGGAGGAGGGTTGCGACTGCGGGAGAAGTCGGCGTAGAAAAGAAACGAGGAGTCGGTTTAGAAAAGAAATAGGTCAAGGGTATTTTCGGTATGAAGTGAAAATTTTGATTGATTAAAATGAGGGAATAATTGATAGAAGAGGGGAGACACGGGAATGAGTCATTACTGAATTATAATGATTCATTCCCTAATTTGTATTCCCATTACTGTAACCCAAACATTAACTATGGTAATCATTTATTCCCATTCCTATTCCCCACCTTTATTCCCTTGAACCAAACGGCCCCTTAGTTTACAATCCCTAAATATTTTTTTAACTCCCCAATACATCAATTTATAAATTTACCCTAATTAATTGCTTTCCCTCTCCCCCATTTCTTCCTGACGCAATCTCCATTATAAAAAATAAAACCTAACCAGTGAAATACATCACTCCACCAATCCCCACTAACAAGGATACTGAAACAAGAGCATACCCACCGACATCCATCGACCGAGAGCATGCCCACCGATGAAAAGACTGAAGCAAGCGCTATCGCCGAAGATAGAGTCGAAGCTAGGCAATTACCTCAAAAAATAGTAAATTTCTTCATCTTTTGTAGTTTTTTATCTATTAGTCTTATTTTGTTCGATTTAATTTCCACAGTTCATTATTTGTTTAATATTGATTATTGTTCAGATTTCTTGAGATGGAGGTGGAATCTTGAGATAGCACCTGCAGGCTTGATCGCTCTCCAACTACTACAAGAAAAATTCCACCTTCATCTCAAGAATCCATTTTATTAATCATACCTTCCTCTTTTGGAAGTTAGAATCCTGCTAACTGATGACTCTAGTTTACCATCTTTTCCATTTGGAAGTTGGAACTCCTGCTAAGCAATGAAGGAATAGCCCGTGATTTAAACCATGCATATAAATAATTGAAAATCTCTTCAATATAGTTATGAAATGCTATTTTATTAAATATCTAATAAATAAATAAGACTAATTTTAAAAACAATCACTTAACATAAGCATATTAATTCAATTATCATGTTTAAAATATATTATTTCCAATTTAAACAATAAAATGAATTATTTATTCAATAACAGACTTAAATTCTGTGTTTTGAAACCTATGTACTATTTTACTTCTTTTGTGAAGTTTCAATTTAAGAATTCCTTGATTATAGCTAAGTGGTGAGTACAGCGAGTAATTTTAAATTTTACACGAAGATTTGTATATTCCATTTGTTTTCTTTTATCATACTACCATAATCCATTGTAATATATCACACTTAATTACTCAACAAATATTTTTAAAAAATCTCACTTATATCACCGATCTTTAATTTATTAAATAGATTATTTATTCAGAATATGAAATACTATATGTTGGATATTTTTATTTTAGAGAGAGCAAGCACATAGAACCAACTAATAGAGGGTCACAGAAGTTGAGAAATTATATTGTGTTTCACACCCTGAAGTTAATTTTCTAATGTTATGATAATTTTCTAAGGTTATATAAGAATAAAGGCAAATAATATTCGAATGAGTATATTGTTCATCATTTATGATGTGTTATGAAATTGTATATCATTTCTCAATTTATTTTGCAATTGGTATTGTGTTATGATTTGATTATGAAATTGTATAGTCTTTTCCAATGCAATTTCTCAATCACTTAGGTGACGCAGATTTTTGTTCAGCTTCTTAGAGAAATGGAATCTGGATCTGGATCTTCAAAATTATAATTTCTAGATAGTTTCAAGTATAAAGAAGACCACTATATGATTTCAATTTTTAATGGCTTTAGTCTAATGGAATTGTTTCTTAATCTTGGGAGAAAATGTAAGGAGATTGCTCCACAAAATATGCTCTTACAATATCTAGCTCCACATCAAAATATGTATGTGACATTGAATGAAGATGACGACATCCATATTATGATACATCTTTACACGTCTATGATATTGACAATAATTGATAAGAGAGCAGTGAAAAAAGATGAAATGAGTTTCCACAATCTCGAGAGGCAAAAAATTTTTGCCTTGATTTTTTTCTGCAGGAATTGGGTTGATATCGATGAAGATAGAATTTGTTTATTTTGTTTTGCTTGATACGTCATTTGTAGAGTACAATTGTTGATGATATCTTGTTTAGTTATTTATCATCATTGTTATCATATGTTTCATGGAAATATATTGTGAGTGTGCTTCTTGTGAATCATGAACATGTGTAAATTTTAGTTTTGAAGGCATTGTATCATTTAAACTATTAAACCGAACATGACTATATTCCATTTGCATTGTATTAATAATTTATTAAAAGGTAAAAAATGGGATATCAACAAAATATTGCACTATTTAAAATAGTTGTGTATATATACATAAAGTATTCTCCAAAAGATTAAATCATTTCATGCTAGAAAATGATGCCCTGTTATTTAGATTTCATATGTATCCACAGTTTGTATTATATGCATTTCAGTTTTGTTGATAAGCCTTTGATAATTTTGTAAGAATTGAATAGTGTATGTTTTGGTGTATAAATAGTAGGTTAATTAGAATTGTTGTATGCTTACAATGATATTATATTCATTGTTAAATTGATAAGGTTTGAAACTAAAGAAGAGACATAGATTAGTAATGATTGTCATCTTGAAGTGGGTTTGGTAAGAAATTCCATAAATGTTTGGAGTCATTGCATTCGTGGAGAGGGCAAAATACTCAAGAATGTTGCAGAATTTTGAAAATTTGCTAAAAATTATGCAGCTGCTACGAGACGATCATTTTTTGTATAAAAAGAATGATACTAAGAAGGTTATTCTTGTCAGTAACACAACTGTTCTTGGAAAATATATGTTTCAAGTCATAAAGCTGACAAACTTTTAGGCAAGAGAAAATGCAATCTAATATATATTTGTGGAGATGACAATCTTGGTAGTAGAAGACATCCTAAAGTTGATGTTGCCTGGGTTTCCAATGTTGTGATGGATAGATTGAGGGGAGAGCCTTCGTATCGACCATGCACAATGTTGAAAGATAGAAAGGGAAAGAATTGACAATGCATGGCATTCATAGTGTAGAGGAGGGGTCATATGATAAATTAAGATGGTATTGTAGTGTTATTAAATAAACTATCTTGGAAGTTTTGTTAAGTGTGAAATTGATCATTGTAGTAATAAATTTAAACGATTATTCATCTGCTTTTATGTATGTGCAATTGGTTTTATCAATGGATGTAGACCCTTGATTTTCTTGGATGACACTCAAATTAAAGAATAAATACGAAGGATGTATTTTGATTGTTGTGGCAAAGGATACTAATGATGATTTTTTCACATTAGCATATTCAGTTGTAGATGCTGAAAAAGATAATAATTGGGGATGATTTTGTTTCCAACTTAGAAGTGTCTTGCATTCGCATTCCTATATTGGGTTCTATGAGTTTATCTTTTTCTCTGATAGACATCCTGGGATAATCAAGGCTATTCAGTTAGTATTCTCAGACAGTCATCATGTCTACTGTTTGCTGCATTTGGAAGACAATTTCATGAAATAGGTTTAGCTAATGGTATATTTATGTTAGGAAACATTGCTTTTTGAATATTACTGGTTTATATATTTATTTTTTTGTTATTTGAATGTAGGTCATGCCAAGCTACCCACTTCATAACAAAAAATATTGGCCATCTATTTTCAAAAAAGCTGCATATGCCCTATCGACACAAGAATTTCAAGAACATGTTAACAATATAGTAGCATAAATGTCACTTGCCAAAGACTTTATAGTATTTTCGTGTCCAGAAAATTGGGCAAATGCATATTTTCTAGGAAATCGGTGGGGTGCCATAAATGATAACATAGCTGAATCTTGGAATAATTGAGTTAAAGCAACACAGTTTCTTCTTATCGTGGCTATAGTGGATCACATACACATTCTGTTAAATCCGAAACTTTTAGGTTGCTTTGAAATTTTTTTTCGAAAATAGATCCTAGGGTTTCCGAACTTTCGGACGAGGTTACGGGGAGTGAAGTGGTTTAAAAGCTAAGTTGGAGGGGTTTTATTGCTAAAACCCAAAGTTAAGGGTGAGATTGTAATTAATTAAACTTAGTGGGTTTAATTGCAAATGTAGCCACACACATATACCCTATCATTTCCCCCTAACTCCTCACAACCCTAGTTCGCACCATTCGACTGAAACAAAGACCGATGCATCCACCTCTCTTCCCTAACCGATTTTTCCTCATCGCCGACACGCCCTTACACCCGATCATCGATCTGAGACTCGAGGCTAGCGGCTCTCCTTCCCGGTGGTTCTTCTCCCACAGGTGGCACCACTGATTTCATCTCCATGCAAGGATCGAGATCAGCTGTTCGAGTTTGGGTAGGTAAGGAATTCTGATTAGGGTTCTTGGATCGGTGCATTACCCCAAAATCAATGATCAATTTTGGAACCCCGCAGCTGTGGCATTCTCTGTCGCCGACCACTAGAATCACCTCCTCACCCAAGGATTGTTGGGATGTGAAGAAGGGGTGGTGTGCCGAAGAAGTTGAGGTAAGGTTTCAGTTTTGATTACCACTGTTGAATGGGAGCTATGTTTTGGATTTGGGTTTCATTGCTTGCTCCTTGCCTCAACTTATTGTGTGGTTCTGTTGTGGAGCTGTGGAAGATCCCTGCCATGAGTTTCTTAAGGTAAGCGCTTCATGTTCAGAATTGGTTTTCTGCACCTATGATACTGCCGTGAGTTGATGATGAGGATGGACTTGGTTCGTGGGCAGTTGATCTTGCTAGGAAGCGGTTTGTGGTTGCTCAACACCTTCTTGCAGCGATCCTGCTGTTTGAAGCTGGACATTTGGGGCGGCTGTGTGTGAGGTAAGTTAAATTCGGTAGGGGGGTTATTGAATTCAATGTTCTCCTGGATGTATAAGATTGTTTTGTTGTTGAGTGGATGATATGTAGGAATGAGTAAGCTCTGTGAATATGCAACCCATGATTCTATTTTATGTTAATGAGTTAGGTATAAGGCTGTGGATTCTTGTAGCTTCTATAACGGATGTGAAATTGATGTCGTGGGCTTACTTTGGGTTGAGATTTGGTTTAAGTTGAAATTCAAACCTAATAACTACGGAGGGTGAATTTGGATTTGAAGAATGGACTTAAACCTAAACCTTAACTACATGGGAGTAATTAGAAACCTTTCCATTTAATTAGACGTAATTAAATGAAAGAGGATAAATGGGTTAACCCTAATATGGTTTAGGGATTTATTAGTTAGTTACCATTTTTGTGTAATAGCTAATTAAACATGTCCTTGATACAGGGGCTTGACTTGGATTTATTGCTGCTTATTATTGGCGGGTGGTTCTATCTCATTTGATATGGACTTCTACTCTTGGAGGCGGGTACTTCTTGCTTGTATCTGTAGATCCACTTTATCTTTATGCATGGCTAGATGTTATTTATGCAGTAGGCTGATATTGACCTTTATCTGCTACCGTTTTATTATCCTGCTTGATACTTATGCTTGACCTTGGATATGATCTAAATTTCCTTCTATACAGTCTCGTTTATTTGTTATCTGATTCTGTATAGAATTGGTATGAGCATGAGTATATGGATAGAGATCAGCATACCATTGTGTGGTTGCATTGATTGATTCTAGTTATACTTGCACGTGTGTCTGGACATAGGATTGATTGAGTTATGATGCATACATACGACCTGTGCATGATAGGTTGAGTTATGTGTCGATAACCTGGTAGGGGTTGCATGTGTTAGTCATGCACCATACCTGCACTGTTGTATGCCGGCGATCAGCGACTCTCTTGTGGTTGAGCCTATCGTCTTCCGACACATGATATGCACACACGACCACTCATGGGTTAGTGGATACCGCTGGGTGTGTGCATTGGCTCTGTATTGCTCCGCTCGTCCGCTCAAGGGTAGTGGTTTCGGAGTGTGGTAGCAGACAAGGATCCCTTCTCTTCCCATAGACCAGAGAAGATGAGAGAGATATCTCCCCCATATATACATGGGGCGGAGCGATATCTCCACCAGCATCCTATCCACTCGGTCACTCAGGAGTAGTGATGGCAGAGTGCGGACAGTGTCACAGCTCTACCCACTCGGCCGACACAGTATCGTCTGTCTCGGTGGCTTGACTGGTGTTAGGGGGTGACCATGACATTGCATCATGTGCATATGAAGCATTTGCGCATGGATTATGTTTGCTGCATTTACTTGCTGCACTTGTTTGACATGCACATACAGGATGTACTTTTGATATGGTTTGTTAACCCTGCACTTGTTCGTATGGTACGAGTCCTATTATAATCATGATGGACTGATTTCTGGTATGTACAGTTCTTTATTATTTCAGTTATGCATGTAGGATCAGTGCCGTCGATAGATGGGGGTGAATATCGACCGTGAAAAACTTCGTAGAAAACTCATAAACGTTCGATCGTTCTACACTTAGAGCGTTAGTAGCACAGCGGAAAACAGAAAAATAAAGAACAAAACAAAACACAGATTACATGCGGGATTTATTTACTTGGTTCCCGACCCCTGGGTCAGTACATCTAAGGCCTATGTACTCGGCGTGAGTCTACTATTGGTCTCCTTTCCGGAATTTCCAGAGGCAGAGAAAACCCGTCTTACAGTTGATAATTACAAGCACAGATATCGAAAATTAAATGCGGAATAGTAAAAAGCAAACCGACTAGAACAAGGTTGAAGCTTGGCCGATCTGGATCTCCGAAGTGCCGCGCACTTCCTCCTGGAGCCTCCCGATCGTAGAGCCTCATCTTTAGCGCTTTGTCGTCGATCAGAACGTTCAGAATGGATCTCAGAAGGTGTTTCTGAAGCAGAGGGGTCGAAGCCCCTTTTATAGTGCTCCTGGGGGCGCCTGATACGTTGGGGGTGCCCCTATCGGCTTGGTCAAACCTTATCCCCGCGCCGACCTCGCCGCAGCTGATAAAACATTTAACCAGGGCGCCCCGAACCTCCTAGGCGCCTGAGTGAAGGCTTATCTGTGTTTCGACCTCGAAATAGCAAATACAGCTTTCAACTTGGGCGCCCGTATCATCCCGGGCGCCTAACTCGAAGCCTATTCTGCTTCT
Source organism: Boesenbergia rotunda (assembly GCA_024364735.1). Classification (NCBI taxonomy): domain Eukaryota; kingdom Viridiplantae; phylum Streptophyta; class Magnoliopsida; order Zingiberales; family Zingiberaceae; genus Boesenbergia; species Boesenbergia rotunda. The sequence continues at coordinate 309,995 of JAGFNQ010001697.1, read as the reverse complement.
TCACAAAACTGCATCTTTTGCTCTTTGGCTTGGGCACCCCCCTCATACTGGGCACCTAGCTTCAAGGCTTTCAACCCAACACTGGGTTTTACCCTTTGATCTGAGCGCCCCCATCAATAGGGGCGCCTGGGTTGGCTGGTTTCCAGTCTCTTATCTGCTTTGTCTCCGGTTCTTGGTACATGCAAGATACACAAACACAAAGCAAATATGCATACAATGTTAGCCTTAAGGACTTGGTTCGGACATCGGATTTCCATGAAACCCTAGGTCGAACCGACGCAAGTTTCCACCCCCGAGAACGCGCCTTTCACCTACTCCATTCAGGAGATGGTTGCCACCCAATCCTTCAGGTGGACTTTTGCTTAGCTTCCGATACTTCTGGATCTCGAGACGTCCGAACCCCGACCTGTCTCTACTTGTCCTTAGTCATCGCTCAGCTAAGTTGCTCAGTCCCTCGGACCAAGACTTCATGCCCAAACCCTAAGTCCAGGACTTCGGTGCCCGACCCTCGGCCAGGTCTTTGTGCCCAATCCTCGACCAGGACTTCGGTGCCTAACCCTCAGCCAGGTCTTCTTGCCCAGTCCTCGACCAGGACTTAGTGCCCACCTTCCGAGAAGGTCTTCGGTGCCCAGCCCTTTGCCATGACTTAGTGTCCAATCCTCGATCAGGACTTAGTGCCCAATTCCCCGAACCAGGACTTATTGCCTAAGTTTACTAGGACTTCCTTCCACTTTGGTTACTCCTCTCTTAACTCCCCTTTGTCTATTCAATGTGTCACTGACTTAAGTAAATTGTCAAACATTAAAACACTTAGAGGAGAACATCATTGATGCAACTTGCACCAACAATGCATACTTCTGATATTATTATGGAGATTGTATCCTGTTGTTTCTGTATAGCTGATTTAGCTACTTTTCTGCCATGCATATCTTTCTATATACCCGCAAAGTCCATTTAGACTCATCACCCATCGTAATATTTTTGTTTCAGGTTGATAGCTCACTGGAGGAGCCCAGTTGCCGGTCCTGGTCCCTACGACTCCATTGTTGGGTGCTTCCGCGTTGTTTTCCTTTTTATAGCATTCCTTATGCGTTGTATTCATTTTTCCTATATGTCGTGGATTTGTATACACGATCTATTCGTACAGTATTGTATTTTTGAGTCCTCTGTTGGACTATGTGTTGATTGTTTTACTGCGCGTCTACCCTGGGGGCGGTCCAGGTGAGTTTTATGGTTCCAGTATAGAGTTGTTTCACTTTCTTTCATTATATATATCCGTTTTGTGGCCTGAGGCCAAATTATATATGTGTGTGTTTGTGTGTATGTGTAAATTGTCCGCCGGACAGGGGAGATGTTGTCCGATTTTATATTGGATCAACAACTCCAATGGTCTCGGGGCGTGACAATTTATTTTAGTATAAGAGCCCAGGTTGCTGGATACTTTGGGGACTTGTTGATTTTGGGTTGCGTTGCTTACTTGTTTTACGGATTTTTCGGAGTTAAATTTGATACCTATTCGGTAGGTGTCGGAGCTCGGGTTTGATGAAGTCTACCCGAGTACATTTCGGAGTTTCGGAGTCGTTTTCCCGACGTGATTTATACTCTGGGACCTGGCGGCGACGGGATCCAGGCAGCAAGAGGTATATCCTTCTAGAACTATCCTACTTTTAGTATTCACTATTAGATGTAGGATTGGTTAGACATTCCCAGCTTGGTGGGATTATATATTCATACTGGATGGATAGATACTTGTAGATTTGGTTTTAGTTGGGTTGACATGTCAATTTATCTATTCGTGATCGTTCATGTGAGCGATTAGTGATATGATGTGGATGAGACCTTGGAGCGGAGAATGTTAATTCTCTAGTAGCACCGATTGTTGAGTCGGAAAGCCAAGGTCGAAAATATTGACAACCTATTGGAGGTTAAGGATTTTCGTTTCCCTAGAGCTTACTATTCATATTACGTGTACTAGCTATTATTAGCTAAGCGAGAACTAGAGTTGCATACCTTAGTTGGCTCGATCAGTATAGGATCGACCTACCCTAGTTCTAAGAGTTTTAGACTTATGAGTCGCTCGTGCCTGGTTAGATGACTTTGAAGGTACATTTAGGGTACATGATTTACATTGATGTAGAAGAGTAGCATTAACTATGTGCTAAATCATTAGTAGAGAAGTGATACATCCTGTTCCATGGGAATTTTGATCATGGATCACCTATACCTGGTTGATGACCTAGAAGGTACAATTTGATGGGTGACTTGAGCTAGCACGAAAAAGTGTGGGGCTAATTGCTTGATACCTACATGTTACTGCGTGTACTTGGTTTGGATAACCAAGGCGATACCTTTGTACTTATGATTTGCGATGAGGCAAATCATTTACGAGGCTAGACCACCTTTGGGTGGAAGATGCCGAAGACGACCTTCATGAAATAAAGAATCACTTCATGATTTTGTTGAGATACTCTTGAGAGGTAGAGTGTCTCTATTTTCTTGCTATGGAGTTAACCTCAGAGGTTTTTGAACCTTGAGTAGAGGAATTGAAGAGTTTGGGGTTTCGAGGCGATGGTCGATTGACTCGCTCGTCGCTACGCTATTTTCGGAGGGATTTTGACTCATAGATTAAGCGTATGTGACTGGATCATCTTGATGGGACATTGGGATGTACGACTAGCAAGAGTGCAGAGGATGTGAAGTTAGCTGTGTCCTTACCTTCCGGAAAAGTATTGGACATTAACCAAAAGGCCAAAGAACATTCACTGGTTTTCGGTGGTTATACCCCCACCGTGAATTCACTAGTTCTCGAGATGTTAGAGTTGATATCACCTCTACCTCATGGGAGTTGAGAGGTGGATTGAGATTGATGAATCTCTGTGACTTGTTGATACTCGAGATAGTGGAATTCGACTTCATTCTTGGCTTTGTTTGGCTTACAGTGTACCATGCCACCGTGGATTGTCAGACGAGGATGGTCACTTTTCGACCTCCGGACCAACCCTCGTGGGATTTCACTGGCATCCGAGATGACGACATATCTGTTATTTCTGCGCTCCAGGCACAGAGATTGTTATCTCTGGGCTGCCAGGGTTATCTGTTATCGATGATTAGCGTGGATGACAGCAGTAATTCCTCTCTTCCGGATATTCCAGTTGTTCGGGAGTTCCCAGATGTCTTTCCAGAGGAGCTACCAGGTCTTCCTCCCAGGAGACAGATAGAGTTCACTATAGAGCTGATTCCGGGGACTGCGCCGGCATCTAAGGCTCCTTATCGCATAACACCGAAAGAGTTGGACGAGCTGAAGGTCCAACTCCAGGAGTTATTAGACCGAGGGTTCATCAGACCGAGTGTATCTCCTTGGGGTTCACTGGTTCTGTTTGTCAAGAAGAAGGACGGTTCATTGAGGTTATGCATTGACTACACACAGTTGAATGCAGTAACCATCAAGAACAAGTACCCGTTGCCACGGATAAAGGATTTGTTTGATCAGCTCAGAGACACCTCAGTGTATTCTAAGATTGATTTGCGGTCCGGATATCATCAGGTGAGAGTTAGAGACTCAGATGTTCAGAAGATAGCTTTTCACACTAGATATGGGCACTATGAGTTCTTGGTAATACCATTTGGGCTTACCAACGCTCCAGCGGTATTCATGGATTTGATGACCCACATATTCCTGGAGAATCTAGATCAGTTTGTGATTGTCTTCATTGATGACATCTTGATCTATTCGCGTTCTGAGGAGGAGCATGCGCAGCATCTTCGCATAGTTTTGGAGACTTTCCGACGAGAGCACTTATTTGCGAAGTTGAGCAAATGTGCATTCTGGCTATCCTCGGTCGGTTTTCTGGAGCACGTGGTTTCTAGCTGTGGTATTTTACTAGACCCCCAGAAGATCGAGGCTATCACCAGTTGGGAGCAGCCGAAGTCAGTTCAGGAGGTTCGCAGTTTCTTTGGATTAGCCGGCTACTACCGACGATTAGTAGAGGGCTTCTCGAGCATAACTATGCCGCTGACACGCCTTACCAGGAAAGACGTGAAGTTCACATGGTCAGAGGCTTGTGAGGCTAGTATTCTCAAATAGTCATCATGTCTACTGTTTGCGGCATTTGGAAGCCAATTTCATGAAACAGGTTTAGCTAATGGTATATTTATGTTAGGAAACATTGCTTTTTGAATATTACTGGTTTATATATTTATTTTTTTTGTTATTTGAATGTAGGTCATGCCAAGGTACCCACTTCATAATAAAAAATATTGGCCATCTATTTTCAAAAAAGCTGCATATGCCCTATCAACAGAAGAATTTCAAGAACATGTTAACAATATAGTAGCGTAAATGCCACTTGTCAAAGACTTTATAGTATCTTCGTGCCCAGAAAATTGGGCAAATGCATATTTTCTAGGAAATCGGTGGGGTGCCATAAATGATAACATAGCTGAATCTTGGAATAATTGAGTTAAAAAGCAGCACTGTTTCTTCTTATCGTGGTTATGGTGGATTGATAAGTATCATTTTATTGATCATTTTATATGCTTAAATCCGTGTTTGACCCATATTTTACTTGTGTAATTGTGGATTTACCCTAGGTTTTAGGATTTATACTCTTTTTGGACCTAATTGTAAATTTTAATATATTTGAGTTGTTTTGTCACTAAATTTTTGATCTATTTTTGTAGGCTTCAAATGTTCAGGGACCTAGGTCATGTTGGGTCAAAGTTGAGTCAGAAGTGGATTGGATCAAGTGATCAAGCGTCAATTAATTTGGACCGTCCGATGCAAAGACGGTTAGATCTAGACCATCTGAGAACTTCTGATCAATCCGAGTTGGGATTAAGGTTAATCGAGCGATCAGAACAAGATCTGAAGGTTTCATCCCAATCGGAGATCATCTGGCCGTTGGATCACGATCAGAGGGATCTAGACCATCCATTCAAAGATCAAGGTGATCTGAACCATCCATTGGAGATCTTGCAGATCCGAGCTACCCCGAGGATGATCCTGACCTCTGATCAAGATCTGGAAAATTTGAGTCAAATTGGATGAAGATCAACCGTTGGATGAAGTGGAATTAATCTGAGCCATTCGTTGTTCAACTACTTAAACAGACTTCCCCTGTTTTCAGATCTGTCGCGTCTTCGCCAGTCGTAGCTGCTTCTTTGAGTTTTCCTTCATCAGTTCTTCATTTCTCTTGCGATTTTCTTCAGTGAAGGCGTGGCCAACTTGATCACGATCTTGGAGCAAGATCTGGATCTTTGGAAGAAGGCTTCAGTAGAGATTCAAGCTCAGAATTGCCTTGGAGCTTAGTTGCGTGAGGGTTTCAGCAACTTCTGCAATCTGATCGATTCAATCGCGATCGCGTGCCATTTTCTTCAATTGGAGCTTACTGGAGGGTCCTCTGGTATTCTTCGATCATCATCCAATCATCATCAAACCTCGGAATCGCGAGATCGAGGAGATCGGATTAGGTTTATCCAGCCGAGTGCAGAATTTGAGCAGATTCGACAGTGAAGCCAATTTCTCATTGATTTGTGAGTTGAAGGGGTTCTTGGCTTGCCCTTGCGTGACAAACAAGGAGGTCTTGATACAAGTGAAGGATCTAGATTAGTTTTTATTGCATTTCCTTTTTGTTTTAGCTGTAATTTCAATTCTGCAAAACAGTTTCATCCTTAATTTCATATCAGCTGCCTTAGGTTTCGTTTCTGAATGGAATCTGCCTTAATTAGAGTTTTAATTCAGTGCTCTTATTAGCTAGATTGCTTGTGTAATGACAAATTGAATTTAGATTAGCTTGTTTTGCTTTGAATCGTATCTGAATTTGGTATCAGTTGGTTAGCAGTTCTGTTTTTTTTGCGTGCCAATGCAATTTCTAGTTCTGCAGTTATTTCGAATTTAATTCGTGTTAGTCTCAATTCCTGAAATTAGATACAGCTGTTAGTGTGTTAATGCATTTGTTTTGAGTTTGTTAAGCATTCCTTTTTATTTCTGCATTATCAATTCAGCTTGTTTAGTATCCCTTTCTATTTCTGCAAGTTGGTTATCATTTCTGTAATTAAGTTTGAATCTGTGATTTTTAGTGTGTATTTGCTGATGTTTTTAGCAGTTACATCAGTTCCTTGGACTCTTTTCTGAAGTTAGATTTAGGTTCTCGAATTCAGTTGTTTTGTCTTTACTGCTCGTGATTTGTAGTTGCATTGCTGAATTTTGGTTTTAACTTCCTGCTTTCCATTTCTGCATTCGAACATATCTTTGCATATAAGTTGAGATCTGAACTCTTGATACTGCATTCATTAGTTTGCTTGCATTCTATTTGTTTGTTTTATTTTCACTTGTTCTTCATCAGCAGAATTCTGTTCCCTGTATCAAGGATTGGCTCAACTGAATGCTTGCCATTCCTTAAATTTGTATCAGCCTTCTTTCCTTTAAGTATCAGTTGTAGACCTGCAGTGTGCATCAGAGCACATAGGTTACTGAATTTTCTTTTCTGAGTTTTAATTTGTAATTGTTGCAGCCGGTTCAATTTGATTTACATCCAGTTTGGTATTAAGTTTTACCTTCGAATGTGAACTTCTGCATATGAATAGCTATTTCACTTCTACATTCATGTTCGACATTTCTGAATTCATTCCTTCTTTGAGTTGTTTTTGAATTGGTCAGTTCTATCTCTGAAGGTGTCAGTTTATTAATTTTAGAAGCAAGTCTCTGCATTAGAATACATTCAAATTTTGTCATTTCATTGTTATTGCATTAATGAAATCCTTAATTGCCATTACCTAGTTAAGCTGCTTAGTTAAATTTTCTTCTTTTCATTCCATTTTCATTTCTAATTGAAATCAAAACCCCAAGTTCTATTTGAAACCCAAAAACATTTGACGACACCTAAACTCAAGCTCGAATCGAACTATCTCAACTAGCCCTAGGAAAAATACGACCTGTGGCCCCTTTACTACGCTTTTATTCTTTGATTGCAAAAAGGGTTTCCAGCTTTATAAATATCTAAATTTGAGACCCACTTATTTGTGACACCTAATCCGGGTCCATCATGGATCACATACACATTCAAATTATGGACATGATGCACAGACGATGCGAAACATTAATGGGTATGGTTAAAATATTAAGTCCATCAAAGGAGAATGCTCTTGCAAAAACATATGTTGAATCTCGTAGTTTGAAAGTGCGCAAGACATGTGGTTGGAGTTTTGAAGTCATGGATGGGAATAAATCAATTGCTATTGATTTGTCTGCTATGAATTGTTAGTGCAAAGCAAGGCAGATTAATAGGTTTCCATGCAAACATGCATGTGCAGCAATAGAGTCAAAGTCATTATTATTATATGATTTCTGTGACAAGTACTTTAAGATAGAATTGTATCTTGAAAGTTATAAAGGAATCATAAATTCAATCCCTACATGTCACATGTCTGAGTACAATTTCGAGCACCTGTAAAATACGGCGATCTAAAAACCTGGTCCAGAAAATTTTTGAGGAAAGATTTAGGGTTTCTGGACTTTGAAACAAATGTTACAAGGGGCTAATGGGTTATAAATCTAAAACCTAGGGGTGGAATTTTAAAAGGGACAAAGCTTTGGACTAAAGTGGAAAATGGACACCACTTATTGGTTTCCCTTCCCTGCCGCAACCTTCGTCGAAGCCAATCCGTCTCACGCGCGATCGAAATTGAGGGGAGAGCGTTGCAGCGAACCCTCACCGACGACTGGTGGTCAGTCGACCTTGGCATCCCGGGGCTAGTGGGTCCTCTTCTCCGGCATCGCTAGGGTAAAGAGTAGGGATTAGGGCTATTGTCCTTTTGTTCCCTTGCGTCCTCTATAGATCTCCCCTCCTAATCTGGGCTTTTCGACGATCTAGGGTTCAGGGAAACAACCACCGTAGAGCAGGAGCTTGGTGTACGTGTAGATTTAACGCTTGGCAGATCGGAGCAGATTCCCCAACCAACGCAAGGCTCTAAGGTGAGTCCGATTTCATTAGAGGTGTCGATTCGATTGGGGTGTTAGATTTCTAGGTTCGGTTGTTTTCTTTGGTTGCTCCCTCCCTCTGAGATGGATCAGTGAATTGGAGTATGATTTGGATTGTTGTAGCAACTTCTTCTTCTTGGATTAACTGCTGAAGCCTGGGTCTTGGTTCGCTATGTTGCTTCCTTGCGCCATATCACTGTGTCGATTGGAGCTCCTGCCGTGAAGAGTTGCTTGGGCTTAGGTAAGGAGATGAATTAGTTTCTAGTTGAATGCTCTGCTCTCATATTTGGAAATTGATTTGGAAAATTGGTTTTATCTTAGGGATTTGGTTGGTAGACTAATTTCTTGATCTTGTAACATGATCGCTATGGTGCGACAACAATCTGAGGAGTATGTGTAGATTCTATGGTTTCCTCATCCTTTCCGCGAGCTTCCCTACGAATGTCCTGTTAGGGCAATCAACCCAAGTATGATCGGGAGGATCATGAGTTTTGATGTGTGTGTCAATATGATTAAGTTAGGATTTCATGTTGATCTAATATGTGTATGTGCGTGTGCAGGTTTGCAAGATACACATAGACTTGGTTGGATGTCTTCAGGTACAGTGAAGGGTAGCATGGAGGCAAGCCGTGGGCTTGTGTGCACATCCGAGGGACCATGGACAAAGCAGAGACGATGAGTCAAGGGAAGTGAACTTCAAGACGTACGTAAAGGATGGCATGGAGGCAAGCCGAGGGCTTGTGTGCGCATCTGAGGGACAAGGGACAAAGTCGAAGAAGGCTTGAAGGCAACAGGTCGAGGCTGCTGGAGCAGGGACGATGAACCGAGAGATGCAGACTTTGAGGCATGCATGAAGGATGGCATAGAGGCAAGCCGAGGGCTTGTGTAGTTGTGTGCACATCTGAGGGACGGGAGCCGAAGACGAAGAGGGCGCGAAGGCAACAGATCGAGGCTGCAGGATGAAGAGCCAACCAGGTCGTGAGGGTCCGAGTTCTGAGGGAATTGTACTCGAGAACTAAGTCGTAAGGATTCGAGTGCGGAGAGAAATACACTCGGGAAGGGTAACCCTGGACTTAGGGATGGACCAGTCGACTGATCCAGGATCAGTCGACTGGTGTGACCGGAATTTGAAGAGTCAGGTTCTGACTTTAGAATTCGAAAATACCAGTCAACTGGTACTTGACCAGTCGACTAGTAAAGGTCATATTTAGCCTCAAGCTCTATTTAAGGGAGCTCGTTTAAGGCTATTTTTCCTTGGCGAAACTTGCTTGGTTAGAGCTGGTTAGTAGCCTATAGTGCTCAGGGATTGTCCAAGGTTTGTGGCGAGGTTTCTCCACCCACAAGGAGCGACAAGAGCTAACCGGAGGTGCTCCGGGGAATTATCCACCGAAGGATCGGGATCGCCCACCTTATGAGCAACCGTGGAGTAGGAGTTTCATCTCCGAACCACGTAGATCGGTTTGTGTTAGCATTGTTTTAGTTTTTATTTAGTATTTCCGCTTGCGCATGCTAACGTTGTAGGTAGAAAATCGAACGAAAGTTATTCACCCCCCCTTTAGCTTCATGGTAAGATCCTAACATACCCTGTTTGAGTTTATGATTGAGGGATGGTGGATTTCTGTTGGTTTTTTTGGTGTTGACATGGGTGGTGTAGGAGATTGGTTTTTGTTTTTGCGATTTTGATTTGTAGGTTGTAGCTTTAGAACCTGTTCTATTTTGGTGTTGATTGTGGATCAGTTGTGTGGGCTTAAATCTGATGGAAATCTGACTTTTGGAGTTCTGATAATGATTGTAGCCTGTGTGATACTAAGTCATGAGCTAGAAAACAATACTAATGGGTGATGAATCTTGGAAGTTGATGAGAAAATTGTGAAGTTAGATCACGGTAATGGAATGATTTTATTCGATTTGAATTAGTGATAGCTTTGATCTGGTTGCTTGATCCTTGTTTATGCCATGAGCTTCATTGAGATTAATTGAAGGTGTGGCTGATCTACTCTAATGTGTGATGCATAGGAGTGATGTTAGATCAGTGAATTTGGTTAGGTGTGGATTTGAATTGGATTTGGATGGATTGGAGTAATTAATCATCTATGGAATGAGTTGGTATTCTAGATTGGATTGTAACCCTTGGAGTTGAATTTGTATTAAATTGGATTGGTTCTATTTCTGATTATGTGATGTCTATCTTGATTGGGTTGTATATAACCTCTTTTGTGACGTGATACCTTGTTAGGTTAGTTAAGGATGGAGCTCGGTTAAGCTGTGATGTGAGTAGAGCATACGTAATAGGATTTAGGTTACTGGTTTCATAGTGTTATCTTGGGATTAATGTTGTGAATTGAAACCTAATCCCAAACAAACTACTCATTTAATTAGATGAAATTAAATGGAAAAAGGAACGATTAGGTTAACCCTAGTATAGATTAGAGATTTATTAGCTAGTTACCATTCTGTGTAATAGCTAATTAAATATGTCCTTAATACAGGGATTTGACTTGGATTTATCGTTGCTGATTATTGGCGGGTGATTCTCTACATATACGGACTCCTACTTTGAGGCGGGTACTTCTTGTTTGTTCTCTTTAGTTCCACTTTACCTTTTATGCATGGCTTGCGCATATTATTGTAGTAGGTTTATTTACCTTTATCTGTTGTCGTTTTGTTATCCAGCTTAATACTTTTGCTTGATCTTTGAGATGATCTATTCTTTTCTATACAGTCTCTATTTTTGATATCTGACTCTGTATAGTGTACATGTATGCATGTGTACGTAAATATAATGGCATGCCACCTGATATCTGCATTGGCTTGATTTCTATTTTTGCTTGCATGTGTATCTAGATGCATGATGATTAGGTTGTTATACCTGTGATTGACCTGTGTATGTTAGATCGAGTTAGGTATGATGACCTTGGAGGGGTTGCATGTGTATGAGTCATGCACCATACCTGCACTGTTGCATGCCGGTGATCATCGACTCTCTTATGGTCCGAGCCCGTCGTCCGGTACATGATATGCACACACGACCACTTATGGGTTAGTGGCTACCGTTGGGTGTGTGCATTTACTCTATACTGCTCCGCTCGGCCGCTCACGGGTAGTGGTTTTGGAGCGTGGTAGCAGGCAGGGATTCCTTCTCTTTCCATAGACCAGAGACGATCTAAGCGACGCTCCCTTATATATACATGGGGTAGGGGTGATCCCCCACCAACATCTTATTCACTCGGTCACTCAGGAGCAGTGATAGCAGGGTGCGTACAGTGTCACAACCCTACCTACTCGGCCGACGCATTATCGCATGTTTCGATGGCTTGACTGGCGTCAAGGGTGACCATGTCATTGCATCATGTGCATATGATGCATGGTGCATTTTGATTGTAATTGTTGCATTTATTTGCTGCACTTGTTTGACATGCACATATAGGGTATGATATATGTGGTTTGATGACCCTGCACTTATTTGTATGATATGGGCCCCTTATGATTCAGGATAGGCTGACTTCTGGTATGTATAGTCTTTTGTTACTTTCAGTATGTATATTCTGTTATTCCTGTTGAGACTGTATCTTGTTGCTTCTGCATAGCTTATTCAGCTATTTATTTAGCCATGTACATTTTTCTCTATACCTGCAGAGTCCACTTGGACTCACCACCCGTCTCAATATTTTTATTTTCAGGTTGATAAGTCATAGGAGGAGTCCAATTGCCAGTCCCGAGTCCCCACGACTCCATTTGATGGGTGCTTTCGCGCATGTGGTTTTCTTATTAGCATTTGCTTTAGTGTGTATTCTTTTCTATATTGCAGTCTTGTATTTTTATTCATTCGGGTGTTATTGTATTTTTGAGTCCTTTGTTGGACTTTGGGTGGTTGTTTCTGCTGCGTATCTGCCCCGGGCAGCTCAGGTGAGCATTATAATTTTTAGTATTGTGATGTTTCTATTTTCTATATGTTTTATATATCTGTTTTGAGGCTTGAGGCTTAATTATGAACTGCGTGTGTTGTATGCTTGTGTAAATTGTCCGTCGGACAGGGGAGATTGTGTCCGATTTTATATTGGATCAGCGGCTCCGTTGGTCTCAGGGCGTGACAACAACCATTTGCAATTAATGCTCAAGATGTTCGAAGCCAACCAAGCAAAAGAACTCAAAGGATACCTTCGCAAGTCAAAAAACGTGTGACAAAGTGTGGTCGATTTCATGGGCAAGGTCATAACTGACGCAGTTGCAAAGAAGTCATTAACTTACTCTACTTTTGTTTTGTGAAAATAGTATGGAACTGTTTGATTTTTAAGTAAAACATTGTATATTGAAATTTCTTTTAATGTGCATGTACTCATATATTTGCTCTCTAATACATTTTCCAATATACAAGAAAAGGGGGATGATAGAACAAAAAAGAAGCAAAGATGCATCTACAAGACGGTGTACTCGATCCAGCGGCAGTATTCATGGCGTGTTGTTGCTTTAATGATCCTTTTATATTCTATTAAGTCAATGACTTTTATGTACTGTTTATGTAATATGAGCTTGATACTAGTTGATGTTTGAGACTGGTTTGATATCTATATTTCATACTTTTGATAAGTGACTTGTATTTTTTATTGTTGTGTCAATGTATTTTAGTTCAGTTATGAAATTGAATATTATGTTTAGTGTACTCTTTATTTCCAAGTCATTTGTGGGATATACGAAGGAGACGTCGCCAGCATTTTATTTTAAATTTTTTTCAAATAATACTAATTCTAAATCAATTCATACTTAAATTTTTATAATGTATATTAAAATTTTACTGTTTTGTACTAATAAATTGCTCGCTCTTGGCATTTGCTTGGTAGTAAAATAATAATGAAAAAAACTTAACTTGTTTTCCTACTTAGTTACTAATTACATGTAAAGTTGCATCAAGATCATGATGGAGGTGTTATCGAAATTTTATACTCAAATTTTTTAAATTAGTACTGAATCTCAAATAATTTATACTTAAATTTTTATAATATATACTAAAATTTTAATATTTTGTACTAATAGTCTGCTTGCTTTTGGCATTTCCTTAATAGTGAAATAATAATAGTAGCAACTTAGCTTGTTTTCTTACTTAGTTACTAACTATATGTGAGGTTGCATCAAGATCATGATTGAGGCGTCACTGAAAATTTATACTCAAATTTCTTAACATAGTACTCAATTTGAGATAATTTATATTTTAATTTTAACAATGTATACTAAAATCTTACTATTGTGTACTAATAGTCTGCTTGCTCTTGGCATTCCCTTTGTAGTAAAATAATAATGGTAGCAACTTAACTTATTTTCCTATTTGGTTACTAACTATATGTGAGGTTGCATCAAGATCATGATTTAGGTATCATTGGAACTTTATACTCAAATTTCTTAAAATAGTACTCAATCTGAAATAATTTATACTTTAATTTTAACAATGTATACTGAAATTTTACTATTTTTTTTTACTTAATAATCTACTTGCTCTTGGCATTCCCTTGGCAGTAAAATAATAATGGCAGCAACTTAGCTTATTTTCCTACTTGGTTACTAACTGTATGTGAGGTTGCATCAAGATCACGATGGAGATATCACCGGAACTTTATACTTAAATTTCTTAAAATAGTATTAAATCTGAAACAATTTATACTTAAACTTTTACAATGTATACTGTAATTTTACTATTTTGTACTAATAATCTGCTTGCTCTTGGCATTTCCATGATAGAATAATACTGTGAGGTTATTTTTCAGTCTCTATCTACGATCAGATCCTTTTGAACCCCTATTACTACTATCAAAGAGAAGCTTTTTCCTATACTATAGTTACAAGTCTATTGTTGTGTTTTGAAATTAGGGGAAGCAAAGCTTCAACAAGTATAACCTTTCTGGAAAAGCTTCAAACAAAGAGGTTGAACTCCTTGATTTGACTTCACTTTACTTAACATTAAAAATAGGGGTCGGGCGGGTAATGAAGGCTCATTTAGTAGATAGTAAGCTCCTACTACTATGTAAGGTTGCGTCAAGATCATGATGGAGGTGCCACCGGAACTTTATACTCAAATTTTCTAAAATAGCACTCAATCTCAAATAAGTTATATTTAAAATTTTATAATGTATATTGAAATTTAACTATTTTGTACAAATAATCTACGTGCTCTGGGCATTTCCTTGGTAGTGAAAGAATAATGGTAGCAACTTAGCTTGTTTTCCTACTTAGTTACTAAACTATATGTGAGGTTGCATCAAGATCATGATAGAGGTGTCACCAGAACTTTATACTCAAATTTCATAAAATAGTACTAAATTTAAAATAATTTATACTTTAATTTTAACAATGTATACTAAAATTTTACTATTTTATACTAATAGTCCACTTGCTCCTGACATTCCCTTGGTAGTAAAATAATAATAGTAACAACTTAGCTTGTTTTCCTACTTAGTTACTAAACTATATGTTTTAGGATCGAAGTAGAGCGATAGAGGGGGGGGGGTGAATATCGCTTAAAACAATTTCAGATTTAATGCGAGTACACAACGGAAGTTTAGGAAAACAAAGCAAAACAAGCTAACACAAATTGGTTTTATTTGCTTCGGAGTCTTAACCGGCTCCTACTGTAAAGTCTACGATCCTTGATCGTTTACTTTGGGCAATCCACTAATCAGCGCAAGAATGTTACAATTTACAAGAGTTAAGTGCAAAATGAAAGACAACAATTATACCAACTCCTTCTGAATGAATCGAAGACCTTTGCTCGGAGAGTCGGAGAGCGTTTCAGTGTTGTCAAAGTTTCAACCGTGTAACACACAGGAGAATGTTGTATGGAAATTGATGTCTCGAGGTGCTGGCTTCGACCTCTATTCACTGCGCAGTCAAAATTTATCCTGGCTCAGGTGCCTGAGTCCCTTTCAGGCGCTTGAGTGCCAACGTGGATCCACCACTCAGCACTCGCCACGATAGTTTGAACATTGCGCCAGCTCAACTTGCCGCTGTCAGCTCCCAGGCGCCTGAGTCCCTTTCAGGCACCCTAGTCCAATTGGTTCAACTCCTCAGGTGCAACAAGGGTTAGTTCCATGCAAATACAAAATCACAATTTTAGTCATGTATGGTTTACAACCAGTGCTGTCTTGATCTTGACTTTTAGGTTTCACCTGAAATCCTAGGTCGGACTGACACCTACTGTTCCCTCTCCGGGGAATGCATCCTCACCTACTCCTCTAAGGAGAATGTACCTGCTGCCACCCGGAACCTTCCAGTTGGACTTTTGCTCGACCTTCAAGAACTCGGAACTCGACGACGTTCGACCTTGACCCGTCTTGACTCCTGACCGCGATCCCCGCTCGACAAAGTCTTCTGCTCGGTCCCCCAGACCAAGACTTTGTACTCGACTTCACTCGCCAAGTCTTCTGCAGGCCAAGACTTCTTGCCTAGCTTACCTAGGACTTTCCTGCAATCTCCACAAATCCATCAATACAAACATACCAGCTTAACTTGAACCCTTTTGCCACTCATTAAAATAAGGTTCAATCTGGTGCTTCTAGTACCAACATATGTGAGGTTGCATCAAGTTCATGATGGAGATGTCACCAGAATTTATATTCAATTTTTTTAAATTAGTACTAAATCTGAAATAATTTATACTTTAATTTTAACAATGTATACTGAAATATTACAATTTTGTATTAATAGTCTGCTTGCTCTTCACATTTTCTTGGTAGTTAAATAATAATGTGAGGTTGTTTTTCAGTCTCTAACTACGATCAAATCCTTTCTGATTTACCGCTATCAAAGAGAAGCTTTTTCCTATACTTTAGTTGCAAGTCTATTGTTGTGTTTTGGAATTAAAGGAAACAAAGCTCCAACAAGTAGAACCTTTCAAGAAAAGCTTCAAACAAAGAGGTTGGACTATTGATTCGACTTCACTTTACTTAACAATTAAGGACAGGGACCAAGCGGCAATGAAGGCTTTTTTAGTAGACAACAAACACCTAGTACTATGTGAGATTTCATCAAGAGCACGATAGAGGTGCCACAGAAACATTATATTTAAATTTTTTAAATTAGTACTAAATCTCAACAATTTATACTTAAATTTTTATAATGTATACTAAAATTTTACCATTTTATATTAATAGTTTGCTTGCTTTTGGCATTTCCGTAGTAATGAAATAATAATGATAACAACTGAGCTTATTTTCCTACTTAGTTACTAAACTATATGCGAGGTTGCATCAAGATCATGATGAAGATGTCATCGGAACTTTATACTCAAATTTTATAAAATATTACTCAATCTGACACAGTTTGTACTTTAATTTTGATAATATATATTGAAATTTTACTATTTTGTATTAATAGTTCGCTTGCTCTTGGCATTTTCTTGGTAGTAAAATAACAATGGTATCAACTTAGCTTGTTTTCCTACTTGGTTACTAACTATATGCGAAGTTGCATTAAGATTATGATGGAGGTGACATCAAAACTTTATATTTAAATTTCTTAAATTAGTACTCAATCTTAAAGAATTTATACTTAAATTTTTATAATGTATACTGAAATTTTACTATTTGTACTAATAATTTGCTTGGTTTTGGCATTTCTATGATAGTGAAATAATAATGGCATTAACCGAGCTTTCCTACTTAGTTACTAAACTATATGTGAGGTTGCATCAAGATCATGATGGAGGTGTCACCGAAACTTTTTACTCAAATTTCTTAAAATAGTACTCAATCTGAAATAATTTTAATAATGTATATTGAAATTTTACTATTTTATACTAATAGTCCGCTTGTCTTTGTTGATGCAGTCTGACCCTGATTGTTGTTTTGGTGTTGACACCGATTTAAATTATGATTTGAGTTTGATTGCGAGAATTCAGATTAAGTCTAGGTGGATCGGGAGATCGTACGCTGGCATGGGAAAAAGTCCTAGCTTGGAGGGCTAGGTATGAAAAGTCCTAGCTTGGAGGGCTAGGTGTGAAAAGTCCTAACTTGGAGGGTTAGGTGTGAAAAAGTCCTAGCTTGGAGGGCTAGGTGTGAAAAGTCCTAACTTGGAGGGTTAGGTGTGAAAAAGTCCTAGCTTGGATGGCTAGGTGTGAAAAGTCCTAACTTGGAGGGTTAGGTGTGAAAAAGTCCTAACTTGGAGGGTTAGGTCCTAGCTTGGAGGGCTAGGTGTGAAAATTCCTAACCTAGAGGGTTAGGTGTGGAAAAGTCCTAACTTGGAGGGTTAGGTCCTAGCTTGGAGGGCTAGGTTGGATGAAACCCTGGCTTGGAGGGTCAGGTCCTAGCTTGGAGGGCTAGGTTGGATGAAATCCTAGCTTGGAGGGCCAGGTCCTAGCTTGGAGGGCTAGGTTGAAGTCCCGGTGAGTAAAGCTGGGCATGAAGTCTTGGTCCGAGGGATTGAGCACGAGTCAGGGGAGGCTGGGAGCCAGTTCTCTTGACTTAGAGTGGGTTTGGCCTTGCCCAGATCGGTCTGGTGACCGATCAGGGAAGTTGGCATGAGGTTCCCTCGTGGATCGGTCTGGTGACCGATCCAGTGATGTCTGATCGGTCTGGTGACCGATCAGGGAGCTTCCAGTAACTTTGGCAAACCTACTGTTCGACTCCTGATCGGTCTGGTGACCGATTAGGGAGAAACCTTGATCGATCAGTCTGAACGATCAACTGTCACGAGGTTTCTCACCCTGACCGATCAGACTGCAGCCTGATTGGAATGAGAGTGTCCTGATCGGTCTGGTGACCGATCAGCAGTGTATTTTAGGCGGGATTGTGGCAAGCAGATTTCTGGATCGGTTTGGTGATCGATCTGGTAATCAGTCAGGGTGACCGATCATACAAGCTTGCGATTCCAGGTTTCTCACTGGGGATCAATTAGGCTGGAGCCTGATCGGTCTGGGATCATTCTGATCGGTCCGGTGACCGATCACTTTAATTCAAAATGCACTGTCAGACGCTCTAATCGCGTCTGTTCGCATCTGCTTTTTCTGATACACTACTGATAGGGTTGGAAATAGGCCAGGCGGCCTGTCAGGGGCCTGTGGCCTGGCCTGGCCTGGCTTGTTTAAAAATAAAAGAATTATCAGGCCTTTTTAAAAGCCTGTTTTTCTTATCAGGCCAGGCCCAGGCTCAATATAAAGCCTATGAGGCCTGACAAGCCGGCCTGGGCCTGTTAAAATTACATTATACAAATTGTGAAAATAAAGTTTTGATCCTTAAACCTTTGAGAGCAAACTCTTATCTACACACTACTAACCAACACACCACAAATCTATTTTTGTTATATCATACATATTTTATATATTTACTTTTGAAGGTATATATATTTATGGTATTTTTAACTAATTTGTTAAATTAGTATTTTGGATAATCGAATATTCGAATTAAATTATTATATTTTATATATTAAAAGTATTTTTAATAATCGAATTAAATTATAGGCTTTGTAAACAGGCCACAGGCCAGGCCAGGCTATTGAACAGGCCAGGCTCAGGCCTAGAATAAAGCCTATAACAGGCCACAGGCCAGGCTCAGGTCAGTTTGCTATCATACATGCCTGGCCTGTTAAGGTAAAAGTCTGGCCTGGCCTGGCCTGTTTCCATCCCTAACTGCTGATATCTGCTCTAACCTTCTGATACTTTGATTTTCTGTTGATTTGCTGTCCTAATGAGCTGCTATGTGTGCAGGTGACTCAGGGATCATCCAAGGGAAGTCAAACGAAGGTTTTCACTATCGCAGGTTTGTCCGTTTTCCATCTCAGGGTGCAACGGATGCTGGCAATGCTGGAGCTGCTGATTGGGGCTTGGCTGAGGGAAGCTCAGGGAGTCCAGGAGAGCTCAGTGGTAGCTGGCAGTTGCAGGTGAGCAGCTGGAGGCTGCAGTGAGGTGGTGACCTGGCTATCAGTGAGCTGAGACTTAAGCACTTGGTGGCGAACAAGTCTCAAAAGAAGTTACAGCTTGTGTTCTTGTGACATCTCATATTGTGCTCTTGCGACAACTCTGTTCCATCATCTTGAGCAAGCAACTGTGATCTTTGAAGCAACCTTCTGTTACTTGAGCACTTGGAAGAGAAACAAGAAGCTTGGCGAGTCCATCAGCGAGAAGACACGAAGAAGGGAATTCTTATGTGAGATCTGCGTTGAGTGGAGCTCGAGAGAAGTTTGCTTGTGTTCATGTGGTTCTAAGTGCTAAGTAAGATCCTTCTTGTGTTTCCTGCACTTTATACTTGATCCATCTTGAAACGTTGTGGAGAGGTTACTCCACCGAGAAGGAGGTTGCATTTTATCCGAATTTTTCGGGGCTTGATCTGCCGACGATCAAGGGATCGCTCACCTTACGGGCACGCCAAGGAGTAGGGGCAAGTTTTCCCTGAACCTTGTAAAATGCTCTTTGTTAGCGTTTGGTGGTTGTTTTTAGCTTAGAGTTCAAATTCTGCATACTCTATTTTTATTGCTTCCGCTGTGCTACTAAACGTTTAAGTGCAGAAAACTTGAAAAGTTCTAAAGTTCAAGTGTCTGGCTATATTCACCCCCCCCTCTCTAGCCATCCAAGTTCCAACAGTCTTGGCATTCCCTTGGTAATAAAATAATAATAGCATCAACTTAGCTTGTTTTCTTGCTTGATTACTAACTATATGCAAGGTTGCATCAAAATCATAATGAAGGTGTTACAGAAACTTTATACTAAAAAAACACATGTATAGGTGCGGTTTTTTTACTATCAAGAGTGGTTTTCAACTACTCTTTTATTTTTACCAAAGGTTTAAAAACCACTCCTCTTATTGTCGCCCCTATATGCTATAGAAGCGATTTTTGTAACCGTTGGTAAATATTGGAAAACCACTCCTATTATTCTTTATAGGTATGGTTTGAAAATGCTCTTACACATTGTACATATAACAACGGTTTCAAATCGCTTCTATAGCTATAAATTTAGGTGTGGTTCAAATTGCTCAAAAACCCTTTAGATATAAGTTTAAACCGTTCTTGCATGCCATGATAAAAGCGATTTCGAAAGGCCTAAATGAAACTTGTTCTTGCAAATAGACTCGATCTCGGGCCAGGTTTGAACTAGACCTGACCTAGGGCTCGTAACCCCAGTAACAACAGTTTCAAATTGCTTCTATAGCTATAAATTCAGGTACAGTTCATATCGCTCAGAAACCCTTTAGATGTAAGAACAGTTTTAAACCGTTCCTACACGCCATGGATTTAAAAGCGATTTCAAAAGGCCTAAATGAAAATTTATTCTTGCAAATAGACCCAATCCCAAGCCAGGTTCGAACTAGACCCGACCTCGAGCCCGTAACCAATTCGGGTACCTGTTGACCTGATTCTAACCCAAACTAGTCGACTGCCAATAGACCCGACCTCGGGCAGGGTCCGAACCGAATCCGTCCTCGAGCTTATAACCAATTTAGGTATCTATTAACCTGATTCTAACCTAAATTAACCGGCTACCGATTCAACTTTTTATTTTTTTATTTTTTCATGGAATGAGTTTTTTATAGATATAAAGATATTAAAAGAAATTTATTTGTAGCGAGATTCGAACCTAAGTATCCTAATTAGAATCTAATATCCTAACCAACTAGACTACAACTATTAATGCATTTATGTATTAGTTAATTATTTAATAACTAATCAATAATTTCATTAATATCTTGTTGTACTTAATAATTAGGAGAAGAGTAACAGAGTATTTATTAATTCATTTATAATAATTTTGCAGATAAATAATCTCATATCTTAGTTAATTATTTAATAACTAATTCATAGTTTTCTTTTATTATATAATTATTCTTAGTAATTCCAAAAACGTCGAGGGTCTGATAAATGATTTTGATTAGCTATAGGAATATGAGATTAGGGTTATCTATAGAAACGACTCTAGTTCATGTTGTTACTGTTGAAAAAAGAAAGATAAAAATTTAAGTTAGATTTACTTGCTATTAGAAGCTAATAAAAACAAAAAGTTAAGTGAAAAAATTAATATGATTAATATGTTTTTAAAAAATTATTCTCTATAAATAATAATGATATTTATTAATACACTAAAAAATAATTTTTAATAAATGTCATTATTAAATATTTATAATAATATTTGTTTAAAAATATTAATTAAAAATATCAACGGTATATTCTAATTGTGCGGAGTCGGAGGATGAATAGAATCAAATAAAAGAAGTGAAATATTTTCTTAAATGAGATTTAGGGTTTTGAAGTTGAATAGAGGAATATGAAAAGTTTTTAGAGTGAAATTTAGGTTTGAAGTTGAATAGAAAAAGAGAAAAGATTTCTAACATGAGATTTAGAGTTTCAGTGATGGAGAGAGGAAGATGAAGGCGCAGAGATTGTGTGTGAAGCCTTGAATAAAAATTATAGGTTTAGGGAAAAAATATTAAGGGGGTGTTTGGTTCAAGTTATCATATATAACCTCGGTTATGTCATTACCAAGTAATCACATAACCAAGGTTATGGGGAATGAAACATAACCTAAAGTTGTTTGGTTCAATTTAGGTAATCAAATAAAATCTTGTTTGTTTGGAGGTAATAGTCTATAACTTAATATAATATTTTACCATATTACCCTTTAATTTGTTTAGATAATTTTATTTGTTTAGACTTAAGGGCGTCGACGTCAATCGTCGATGTCCACGTAGGTAGTCGGTGTCCACGTAAGCAGTCGGTGTCCAACACTGGTGGTCGACGATCGGCGCCGACCGACGGCCGGCGACCAGCGACCGGCGGCCGGCCACGCCGCCGATGATCGGCGGCCTGCAATGCCGCCGGCGATCGGCGCAGATCGTCGACCGGCGGCCGACGATCGTCGGCGGCGATCGGCGGTGGTCGCCGACGATCGTCGTCGGCGATCGGCGGTGGTCGCCGGCGATCGGCGGTGGTCGCCTGCAATCGGCGGTGACCGGCGGCCGACGATCGTCGGCGGTGACCGGCGGCCGACGATCGTCGGCGGCGATCGACGGTGGTCGCCGGCGATCGGCGGTGGTCGCCGGCGATCGGCGGTGGTCGCCGGCGATCGGCGGTGGTCGCCGGCGATCCGCGATGGTCGCCGGCGATCGGCGGTGGTCGCCGGCGATCGGCGGTGGTCGCCGACGATCGACGGTGGTCGCCGGCGATCGGCGGTGGTCGCCGGCCGCCGGCCTCCAGCGATCGTCGCCGGTGGTGGTCGCCGGCGACGATCGCCGGCGGTGGTCGCCGGCGACCGTCGCCGGCGGTGGTCGCCGGCGGTGGTCGCCGGCGGTGGTCGCCGGAGATCGTCGCCGGCGATCGTCGCCGGCGGTAGTCGCCGGCGATCGTCGCCGGCGATCGTCGCCGGCGGTGGTCGCCGGCGATCGTCGCCGGCGGTGGTCGCCGTTGATCGTCGCCGGCGGTGGTCGCCGGCGATCGTCGCGGCGGTGGGCGGTGGCCGTCTGCTATCGTCGCCGGCGGTGGTCTCCGCCGGTGGTCGCCGGCGGTCGTCGCCGGCGGTGGTCGCCGGCGGTGATCGTCGGCGATCGTCGCCGGCGGCCACCGTCGCCGACGATCGTCGCCGACGGTGGTCGCCGGCCGCCGTTGTCGGTCGTCGATCGCGAATAATGCTTTCGGAAGTTAATAAATTGTAATGATTATTTTCATCTTAAATGTAAATATTGGAGGATAATTTTGGAAAGATAAGTTCCATAACCTGGGAATCAAGAAAAACCTTACTTCCCTAAGGTTTTTCGATTCCTGGTTGCATGCCCCTTTTGCTGACGTGTCGGGCATCGATTATTACTTGGAAATCGCTAATTATCTAAACCAAACAAGGTTTTTGTTGATAACTTTGGATGGATAATCATGGTTATCAAGGATAACCCTCAACCAAATGCACCCTAAGGGTAACAACTTATGGAAAATAAGTATAAGAAAAGAAAGGAAATTGGTGTAAATAAAATTATGAATATTTTTTAGCAAAAATAAAAATGAGAAAAGTGGTTTATAATAATAAGAGTGGTTTACATCAACGTTTATGCAAATTAATACTAAAACTATGCAATAAATATAGTTTAAAAATTAATTATACACCATTAGAGCAATAGAAGTGGTTTGTAGCCGTACTTTGCACAAACTTTCGTTCAAAAAATCCAATACGAGCGATTTAAAAACTATTCCTAGAAGTTAGAGTAATAGAAACGCTTAGTAGCAAAGTTTGACCAAGAATCGCTACTAAAAGTATCTAATATCAGCAGTTTTAATATTGCTTCTAATAGTTGTATCATTAAAAGCGATTTATAGCAATGGTTTTTTCAAACCGATGCTAAAGATATTTAATAGGAGCGGTTTTAAAATTGTTCCTACAGGTTAGACAATAGAAGCAGTTGAATTCAAACCGATAGAATTGGTCACTTTTTAAGAACGGTGTTAAAATCACTTCTAAACAACTGCTCCTATACAGGTTTTTTTTTGTAATGTTGATTCGTATAACTAAAGGTGACTGAGCAACCATAAACATCAATAAGCGCTTTAATTTCCCAACCAGTAATAACTTTACCTTTTGAGGCTCCATGGAAATGTCTATGTTAGAGGTTACATGTTTAAGAAATCCCATAGAGGATCACCAAAATGTTCATGTGTTGAACTTCATGTATAAATGCTCTCTTCGTAGCGTCTCTAAAACTATTTGAAGACATTGCTCATGCTCCTCCTCTGATCTTGAGTATATTAGGATATCATCTAAAAACGATGACAACCAATCCAAATGCTCTAGGAACACTCACTTCATCAAATCCATGAAAGTGACTTGAGCATTGATAAGCCTAAACAACATCACCAAGAACTCGTGATATCTGTACAGGGTGCAAAACATCATCTTCTGTATGTTAGAATGTTTTACTCTAAGCTCATGACAACCAGATCTTACATCGATCGTAGAGTATACATGAGTGTCTTTCCGTTGATCAAATAAATCCTCTATTCGGGACAAGGGTATTTGTTCTGATGATCATTATATTTAATTGCTTATAATTAATACACAATCTTAATGATCCATCCTTCTTTTAACCAAAAGAACGGGAGCTCCCCAAGGGGAAACACTAAGATGGATAAATTCCTTGTCTAACAACTCTTATAGTTGCAACTTAAATTCTTCTAGTTACTTTGGCACCATGCGATACAGGGATCGTTGATATTAGAGCCATGCCAAGAAGGACCTCAATCACGAACTTCACTTGCTTTCGAGGTGGCAAGCTAAGCAGTTCATCCAAAAATACTTTAGGGTATTCTCAAACTATACGAATATTTGAGAGTA